>VMDO01009712.1:0-75692 GCA_007922755.1 Pedetes capensis
TTTTGGGAGGGGGTTGCCAGGTCCTTCTCCCAAGCCTACAGCTTCTGGTGTTCCCAGGCGGTCTCCCATCCAGGTACTAACCAGGCCCGACCGTGCTTAGCTTCGGAGATCTGACGGGATCGGATGCCACAGGGCTACAGCTGCAGGCTCTGGCCTCTACCAAATACAAACACGATGAAAAACTGACACCTTTGTTCTTACAGTTAAGACACATGCTATACTCCAGATCCCTTTGGTAGAACAAAAGAGAGAATTTGAGAGCCTGCAAGAGGCTTACAGAAACAATGGAAAATTGCAAGAAATATAGTTCTGCTTTCTTATCCTGAGACCACTTGTCTGGTTCCTATCAGTCACAAGGTAGCCGGAACCTCCACCCACTTTTCTCTTGGGCAGGGCTCCGCAGGGAAGCCTGGGCTACCCCTGTACTTCGATGTTCTCGGTATACTAAAACAATGAAGAAATGCCAAAAAAGGGTAACAAATAGTAGTATACTCTCAATGCCTACAAAGAGTAATTTAAATACGTTCAGATTGATAAAATACAATGATTAAAATTGTAACTTCAAGCCAGGCACCATGGTGCACTCCTGTAATCCCAACATCTTGGGAGGCTGAGGCAGTAGGATCGCAAGTTTGAGGCTAGAGGCCAGAGGCAAATTGCTGAACTTAGGAAGACTATTTAAAAAAAAAAAAAAAAACTTAAAAACAGCTGGGGTTGAGCCAGGCATGGTGGTGCACGCCTGTAATCCCAGTGGCTCAGGAGGCGGAGGCAGGAGGATCGCAAGTTCAAGACCAGAATCTGCATAGCTTAGCGAGACCCTGTCTCAAAAAGTAAAAAAATGGAATGGTGGTGCAGCTCAGGGGTCCAGCACTTGCTAAGCATGCAAGCACAAGGCACGAGGTCCTGGGTTCAACTTCCAGTACCACACACACACAAAAAAAAGCAGCTGGGGTTGTAGCTCATTGGTGGTATACTTGCCTAGCACGTGTGAAGCCCTATGTAGTTCAACCCACTCACCCGCTAGTAGAAAAAAAAAAAAAAGGAAAAAAATTATAACTTCAGCAGGGTGTGGTGATGCAAGCCTACAATCCTAGCACTTGGAAGGCTGAGGCAGGAAGATCGTGAGTTTGAGGCCAACTTGGGATACATAGCAGCCTCAGCACCCCCTACAAAATAACTTCATTTGGAGAACATGTCAAAAGACATATCAAAGACATCTTCCTAAATGTGAGGGTTCAGCCCCATAAACAGTTATCTTCTGTGCTTCCCTGTGTTGGGTTGTCCAGGAGCCACCAAGTCCTGATTGAGGGTTACATACAACAACCACAAGACAAATCACAAGTCTATCCACCTACCAATTGTGGTTAAAAGCATCAAATTAATGAAAGGGTGGTGAGAACGTGGCACTTGTTCTGTTCGAAGCAGATGCAAATCCCCATGAATAGCCCAATAATGAAGAAGGAGAACATATAAATCAAGCAACCCAAGACATCAAAGGCATAGTGTTTGGGGTTTCTTCCCCCTCAGTACTGAGGAGCTCAGCCCTGGGCCTCATGCATACTAGGCAAGTGCTCTGCCACTGAGCTGCACCCTCAGCCCACTTTTTACTTTTATCTTGAGACAGGGTTTCCATGAGTTGCACAGGCTGCCTCTGGCCTCAAACTTGTGATCCTCCTGTCTCAGCCTTCAGAGTTGCAGAGATTACAGACGTGCACCATGGTACCTGACTAAAAGCATAGTAGTTCAAGGCCATCTGATATAGGAAAGCACTAGCCTCCATTGCAATAAGCCTTCAAATTCACAGCATCAGTAATACTTTTACCACTGCAGCTGCTCCTGCAACCACCACCCTCCCACCACCACCAGTAGCAGCAATGGCTAACACATTGTTTGCTGGGTTGCCAGGCCCTCAGGCCTTTACACATATTTACTCGTTTCATCCACACAACTACCCTACAACCCTATGAGGCAGGTGCAGTTATTCTCATCACTTTACAGGTAAAGAAACCGAGGCACAGGGAGATGCATCCTCTAGCTCCAGATCATACAAAAGTAAGTAAGTACCTTGCATAAATCATACCCGTAACTAGTAGGCTACTTTACTTTATAGTACACAAGAGTAACTTGTATTTAAAGACAACTTAACCATCAGGAAAAGACTAAAGTACACTTGCTAGGCTTCGGTGAATAATGCAAGTAGAAGCATATGATGATATATCCTAGGAAGACTTTCAGCAAAGATCACATATGCACACACATGTCCTTGCTTTGCATGGAATTGTACAACCATAAAAATGACCACACAATTTGATTCTATACAGCACTCTCTACTTTTGTTTCTGCAGTACTAGGAGGTTGAACCCAGGGCCTTGTGCATGCTAGGCAAGTGTTCTACCACTGAGCTGCACCCCAAGTCTCTTATTTTTTGATACAGAGTGTGCCTCTGGCCTTGAACTTGCAATCCTCCAGTTTTGGCCTCCCAAGTCGCTAGGATTACAGTCACGCTCCAACATGCCTGGCATAAACCCATTTCTATTAATCACTGAGAAAATGATTATTTCATGCCCTTTAAAAACTTGTGTCAAAAACATTTAGAAATGACTTGTTATACATGTATAGGGAAGTGAAAAAAATGTAAAATGCACATTTACTTACTATCAATTCAGCAAACAGAAACATGAATGCTGAAGTGTTTTATCTCTTTGTAAAAATGTATTAATAATATTTTGAAGTGCTTGAATTCTCATCAAATAACTTATGGAGTGAACATCTTTTCTATGCCTAGGCAAATTGCCATACTCATAAGTTTGGATTGGCTTCCAACATTTTATCCTTTGCCCTTTCAATGCTGTGAAACATCCCAGAGTTCTTTTAATGAGAGGTTTTTTTTTTTTTTTGTTTTGTTTTTTTGCTAAAAAAACTTCTGGGATTTAACTTTCTTTTGCCAGGTTTCCTCTTTATGGACACTTCATGATCTTTCATCTTTCTTCACGTAAGTCATTGACAGGGCTGTCTTCCAAAAAGTCTGTCTTATCAGCACTAACTATTCTTCGATCATCACAAACCTGCTGGCACGAATCCTTGCACCCTGGGTGCAAATTTCACAGAAGCATCCTTCTTTGCACTAGTAGCATCACTAGACAGTTTTATATCAATAAATTCATGTCAACTCCTGAAATAACCAAACCAGGTTTGACTGGCAGGAAACGTTCTTCTATAGTTTGTTTCAGTAAGGCAACTAACTTCAATACTTTGGCCAGAATACCAGCTAAACTAACTGGGACTTATTATCATTATGGACTTCAATCTAGAGTAGAAGTAATACTCAATTTTGACCATAAGTGGCTTTCTGATCTTACTTGCAATTT
The DNA here is from genome assembly GCA_007922755.1 of Pedetes capensis. Lineage (NCBI taxonomy): Eukaryota > Metazoa > Chordata > Mammalia > Rodentia > Pedetidae > Pedetes > Pedetes capensis. Next base: position 3,369 of record VMDO01009712.1, read on the forward strand.
TGACTAAACTATGTTGAGATAACTTTACCTTGGTTTTATAGTCAGGCTGTTTTAACATGGTTTGTCCTGTAGTTCTATGAAGGCCTGGGTCTCATGCTAACTTCACCATGTTGTGGCCATTTTCAGATCTCCTAACACAATCAATTTCACTTCCTGCATTACTATTTGTTTCTTTACTGCACTTTCACCTGTAGTAGCCATGGAAGCAACGGGACACACTTCACTGTCTATGGACCATCACAGACCAATCAGCGATAGACTGAAAGAAGTGAAGGGATTGGTCATGGAAGACAACACGTTTCTGTCATGTGCAGTGATTTATGGACTGAAGAGATAGTAGCAAAGCCTATACTTTATATGCAATGATTCACAATTGCTATACCACATTGTCATGGGTCAAAATTCCTATATTGAGGTCCTAACTCCCAACATCTTAGAATGTGACTGTATTTGGAGACAGGGACTTGAGGTGAAATAAAGTCATATTGGATGGGCCCTAAACCTATACCCTGCTGTCCTAAGAAACAGAAATTAGAATACAGGTACACACAGAAGGATGACCACGTGTAAAGGAGGGGACCATCTGCAAGCCAAGGAGAGAGGCTTCAGAAGATACCAACCCACTGACACCTTGATCTCACACTTCCAACCTCCAGAAATGGGAGAAAATTAATTTCTGTTGTTGAAGCCACCAGTCTGTGGAACTGATAAATACGATATATGACTTTGTTGTTGGGGAACTGGTGTTTAATTATATCCTGGTGATGGAAACTTGTACATATAGGAATGGAGCAGAGCAAGTGGCCAGCATGTATACACAGCATGTCTCTTTGAGTAACTGATGGTAGCCTTGGTCTTTCATGCCATCCTACAGTCTAAGGGAAACAGCCACACATGCTATACCAGCTACCTGGGCAGGCATGGCTTTCCCCCTTCCCCCACCCCCAGGCAGTGTCTCCCTGTCCTGGTCTCACCTGATGAAAACGGGAATGGCTCCCTGTTTTCAGGATGGTCTGTGTAGGCTTGTGCAGGGCCTAGGCATAAGGATGTCTGCATACACAAAAGTGGGAATGATTGGCTGAGCCAGTCAGTTCACTTCTTTTAGGAATCTGAACTGTAAGCATTAAAGAGTATGTCTGGCTGGTGTGGGAGTTAAAGCAGAATAAAGGTCATGAGGGAGTGTGCAGGCCAGAGACATCATAAGCAGAAAGCATGGATAAAAAGAAGAAAACAGAGGACAGGCAAAGCATATACTATGTAAGGAGAAAAGGTAGCTGTTTGCAGGGAAGTTCGAATTCCTTACAGATAAAGACATGTATTTAATTACAAACATGCACGTACACATCCATGGATACATTCACACATAATTGTATATTACTAAGGTATCCATAGAGGAATGTCTGGTCCCAATTAAAGTTAATTGCCAAACTGGAAATATAATTTTTCATGTAGTCTATATGGTGCTGTATAATTGTCCTATTGTATCTAATAAAGCCAAAAATTCAAAATTCTGAGTCTTCATGAGCTAAGACCTATACATACATTGCAAACAAAACTTGCTATGCAATGAACTTTAAAATGAATCTCTAATTTTGAAGCACCTGTAGCCGTACCACTGTGGCATCCAATCCCATCAGTTCTCGGAAGCTAAGCAGGGCTGGGCCTGGTTAATACTTGGATGGGAGACTGCCTGGGAACACGAGGTGCTATAGGCTTGGGAGAAGGACCTGGCAACCCACTTCCAAAAAACAATCAGCCATTGAAAACCCTTTGAATAGCAGAGAAGTACTGACAATACTGTTTCGCCTGTTGTATATAGGGTCCTATGAGTCAGACACTGACTCCATAGCCCCTAACAACAACAACAACAATTCTGAAGCACAAAAAAATAATAACCGAGACAAATATGACTGGGTTTTACTAAAATACACATAGATCTCTTCCGGCCTTGCATGGCTTTCATAGCTTTTTTATATTCTCAGCCAGGACTAGCAGTTTTGCTAAGAATCCAAGACTGAAGTGAAGATGGGAAGAGTGGGGTGGCAGAGAAAAAGACACCAAGAGACAGGGTCAACTGAAGCATGCTCAATGTTTTGCACAGACCACAAACAGAGGGACTTGCTCTAGTGGCAATGGGATACTCATGTAGAAAATGTCCCCTAAAATGCAGTGCAGAAATAGAGCATCTAGAAAGAATTTCAGAGGGCACACACCTGACAGTCACTAAATCTGAAGGAAGTCAAGAGGCGCCAGCACTGATCTCCATGACGACCCTGTCTGAGCCTTTCTGCTCTCACCACTTGGCTCACATACCAACAGCTCTTTGCGTTCCCAGACACACTGACACTGGGACTACAGATTTCCATTAGATATTACATACATGAATGAAATGTAATTGTGAAAGGATCTAGGGTTATTTCTACCATGAGTACAAAGACTCCAAAAAGGTGTGCTTCTTTCAAAACACCAACAATGCCAGTGAGTCTGGCAAAGGCTGAGCTGTTACAACTTGGGAAGCCTGCATTCGGCATGCTCTGTTGGTATTAGATTTTCACTTGCTCTAAAAACATCCATACTGGAAATCCTAATCAACATATTATGGGTATTACTTCTGTGAGAAAGACTGCAAAGTCTCCTAGCCGGCAGACTCAAAGGCCACCTCAGCCTCACACTGAAAAACGTGTAACCCAAAGTGATGTCATAGTCACATAATAGAAATAGCAAAGTCTTATTACTCTGTACCCCACCAACATTTATAAATAAAGGGGTGGGGAAAACGTGGCAATGGATACACATTACATTTCTAAGATCTTCATTTAAGTTTGTCAGCGATACACTTACAGATTCATCAGCGCTGTACCTATCTCATCTTAACCGATCTTCTTTCTCATTGGCTGGTGCATCACTAGTTCTAGTTATTGCCTGTTCTTTGTCATCCAGTTCCTTTTTCCACAGCAGTAAGACTTAACAGCTTGATGCTGCAATTTTTCTAAATAGTTACGAGCTATATTCCATGGGTCAGATCTTAAATACTTCTTTTACTGCCCTATACAAGTTCCCAAGTTTTCCTCCAAACATCAAGCTTGTCTGGAACCTTTGAGAGCTCATGATTTGATCCTATCCAGTCTGATTTGTCATTTTTCTCCCTCTGTTGTGGTCTGAATGGTTGTGCCTTCCCAGAATTCCTGTGTGAAAATTCTAACCCCCAAAGTGGTAGCATTAGAAGGTGAGGTCCTTTGGAGATGATTAGGTCCTGAGGGTGGAGATTTCATGGTTAGGATTAGTATCTTTATAACACAGCCTTAGAGGGCTCCTTCACCCCTTCTACCACTTGAGCATGCAGTAAGGAGCCACCTCTGAACAGGAGGCAGAATAACCAGACACCAAATCTGCCAGTGCTTAGATCTGGGACTTCCAGCCTCTAAAACTATGAGAAACAGATTTTTTCTTTCTTTCTTTTTTTTTTTTTTTTTTTTTTTGCTTTTTTGAGACAGGGTCTCACCAAATTATGCCGATTGCTCCGGTCTCAAACTAGCGATCTTCCTGCCTCGGCCTCCAGAGTCACGAGGATTACAGGCATTTGCCACTGTACCCGGCGAGAAACAGATTCTTATTATTTATAAATTATTCAGTCTAATTTAGGGGAAGGGGATGAGAGAGGGTGGTAGGGGGTAACTAGGAACAAAGTACATTGTACACATGAACGAAAATGTCACAATAGAACACATGATTTAGTACAAATAATATATGTTAATAAAAAAGGAAAAAGAAAACGAAAGTAAATTACCTAGTCTAAGGTACAGTATTTTGTTATAGCAGCCTGGACTAAGAAATCAGCCATGTGAATATTCTGCAAACAGAAATGATGCATCTCCATAGTGTGCCTTATTTATTCCCACCTTTGTGATTCCTCCCTTCTCACCTGGTATGTTTTTCCCAACCTCCTGCACTGTGCACATTGTATGTTGTTGTTGTTAGGTGCCATGGAGTCAGTGTCTGACTTCTAGCAACCCTATGTACAACAGGCGAAACAGTATTGTCAGTGCTTCTCTGGATTCATAGGATTTTCAATGACGGATTGATTTTTTGTGGAGTGGATTGCCTGGTCCTTCTCTCAAGCCTACAGCACCTGGTGTTCCCAGGTGGTCTCCCATCCAAGTACTAACTAACTAGGCCTGACCCTGCTTAGCTTCCAACATCTGACAGTATCGGATGCCACATTGGTACAGCTGCAGGCTTGCACATTGTACACATGCTTCAAAGATCAGCTCTCATCCCTCTACTTCAGAATCTTATCCAGATGTGCCAGATCATTATGAATTTTTTTTAGAGATACCCTTCCTTATTTTTCCTCAATTCTCCTACAGTATACAGTAGAGTAATGGGGTGGGTGTTAGGTACTACAAATACAGTTGAAGACAAACTCTACTTTTGGACAGGTTCCCTAGGAAAACTGCTCTTAGGTGTATACCTATTTGATGAATACTAGCAATGAATTCAAGTGTTCTGAATAATTGTATGTTAATCTTCAAGCACTAAATAATAAACTCTAGCATCAAACTCTATTTTTCCTTTGTCACCTTTCCCCATTTTCCCTTTATTGTCCAGCCTCCAGAGTCACCTGTACTTATGATTCTACTTCCTGATCACACAGTAGAATTCCTTAGCAAGGGACATATGTTTTTTCCAAAAAGTGCCAAAACTTCCTAATTCCCCCTCTTAGTCTTGTCTAAACACTATTTTACTTACTTTCTCCTCCATTGCTTCTTAAGATCTCTCCTTCCTATGATGCTATGGAGTTTTCTATCTCCCTACCTTGTCTAACTATATTTTTCTCCTTTTAAGTGTAGATTCCACAAATTTTCCTTTGGCCTCCTTCTTTTTCATTCCTATGCACTGTTTAAACAAAGGCAAATGTGGCCAATGACCCCTCCCAAGTCCCCAGCAGACATCACTAAGGTGTCTAAGGTCCTCACCAGCACCAGGTGAGACCAGATCAGATCAGCAACAGATGAATCTGTGTTTGGCCCCTGGAGGGCATAATTCAGGAAGGCTATTAATCTTACCACTAGGGGGTGCTCCTCTGTGGGCTCTGGAGCAGCCTGGACATACACCCATCATCTTCAACTTACTGAGTGCCCTCTTGGAAGTCCCTAACCGTCACTACTCATGGGAGGTGCCTGAGAGGAACCCCGTCCCTCATTCTGAGTATAAATTTTTTTCATAGGGATCCAATTTCCCCTTGCGGCTTCAAAAAGTCTCTCAGTAGTTTGTACTTCTCGTTGGAGTTACCAACAGGGATTTCTCTTACCCTACCAAACATCCCAAATCAAGTTTATACTTTTCCTCCAGCCAAGCAAATATTTCTCTTCCTGGATCTTCCTGCTTTATCAAACAGTAGCATCACCTCCTCCAATGACCCAGGCTGCAGACCTTTAAAAACACCAGTTTCCCTTGTCATGTGCCGAAGGCCTATCAGTCATCCCACAGTTTACCTCTAAAATAGTTCATGAACAACCTTTTCCCTACAGTATTGCTCTGGATAACTACCTCCCTTGTGGGGGCTTTCTCTCCCTCTAATTTGATTTTTTCTTTTTCCCATTTTGCTTTCTCCTTTAAAAAAAAAAAAATCATCCTTCACAATGCAAATAGTTATGTTCCTCTGCCTAGAAGGATGGGCACAGCTATTGGTTCTCCCATATTTTTTTTTATACACCAGAAGAAATCCCAGATTCTTCGGTCAGGCACAGCCTCCAGAGTCTCACCCCACCTAGTTTTTCCTCCTCATTTCTATCCCCCCAAAATGCTATGCTTTGAACACACAGGATCACGATATGAAGGAGTTACATATTTCCAAGCTTCTGGGGGCTTCTTTTAGCCTAGACTTCTCCTCCTAATTCCCTTTCCTTATCAAAATCATGCCTATTTTTAAAGAAAGGGCTGAAAAGGCATTTATTTTAATATACTACCTGGTCCCTCCTTCCCCTGTACTTAAATATAAACATACTAATTCAATTGGTTTAATTCTGCTTTGTAGTGGTGTGCTTTGTTTGAAAATATGTCTGAATCCACCAGCCTGAAATCTCTTTCAGAAACTTTTTTTAAGGAGTCATTTAAATCAAATTAACCCCTAAAGGCACTTAGATTGATTCCTTGCACACCGGTGGGACCCCCAAATCTTCCTGAAATAAAATTAAGTCTTTATTGTTTACTCCTCTGCTTTCTTAAAATGACAAGCCTTACTAAGGAAGCACATTCTAACACCTGGCTTACATGATTACTATTCAAAGGCAGGCTACACAATTATACAGAGAATTAAGATAAGCCAGATAAATGGGGCAAGATGAAGACCTCCATTTTTAGTTGATTTTGCTCCAGCTTATCCCTTTAAATTGCCTGGCAATCTTCTGTCTTGTTTTAGCTATGAGAGTTAAATGGCTTAAAAAGATGTTTAACCCCACAGGCAAAAAGGACCATCTGATGTCACCCCTGAGATGAGAAGCAATGAAGATCAACAACCCTCAGTTCAAAGGCAGAGCAACATCTGCAACTCACTGAACAAGGCAAAGAGAAGGGCAGGTAAAGACCTAGCTTCCCTAGAAACAAAACCAAAGCAGGATGGGGAAACTGACCTGCAGTCTCAAAGGCCCAGGGTCCTGCTGTTCAGCAGAAGGCAATCCACAAACGAGCCCCTCTCTAGGAGGAGCCAAGTTCACAGCCATTGCAGTCTGAATGTCTTATATGCCCTCCAGGAGGCTGTCTGAAGCTCTGTAGTGTGAGGCTGCCCAGGTCATCAAGACCACCTGTTTCTGATCTGACTCGAGTTCCTGCACCTTTTCAAGAAGCAGACAGAACTCACAAGCCAGGAGGATGTCAACTCAATAGGCAAAGGGGCTATAAACTGGGATGGGATTTTATTTGTCTTCTACCAAACTCCCACAGTTCCACAAATGTGCATAGATATGCATTATCAAAATATAAAAGGCAATAGACTCAACATTCAACTTGCACTAAATAAATACACCTGTCATAAATTAAAGGCTAAATCCCCAAACCATACTCCATGCCTGTGAGGCTTAGTTGCTTGTCTGCAAAATGGGAAATATCTATTCTCAGTTTTTGTTGTTCTTGTTATTAGGTGCCGTCGAGTCCAGTCCGACTCATATTGACCCTATGTACGGCAGATCGAAACACTTCTCGATTCTGTGCCAGGCACACAATCTTATTTATGTTTAAGCCCATTGTTGCAGACACTGTGTCAATCCATCTGGTCTTTAAGGGAATTTTAAAAGGTGGTATGTATTTATACCACCCAGCTTGTCTCTAATACACAGAAGGGATGGAAGAGGATACATACTGAGAGAAAGGGCCTGATTTGGCTCAAGAAAAAGTTCTGAGTGTGGGGGGGTAGTCTAGTTGTAGAGTGCTGAGTGCTTGCCCTAGCACTTAAAAAATATATTAAAAATAATAAGTCCTGAAAATTCTATGAGAATGCATTTTGGTTAAGAATATGGTCCTGGGGAGGGGAAAAGGGTGATAGTTGTCAAGGATCTGGCAGTAAAAAAAAAAGCATCAAATGCATACCACAAGAGAAGTGAAAATGATAGGAGTTAGTAAATTTCAGGCAGGAAATAGGTCCTGGAAATAGGGAATCACTGAGGCAAGGCAGTCACCAATCAACCAATTAGGTCACCTAAGTTTCAAGTTTCAGTAAAACCGTGAGTTCCATTATCCTAAGTCCAATTCTTCAAAGGAAACAGGTAGTGACCTGGCCAACAGTTACCAGATCAAGTCCCATTCTTCTAAGAAAAACAAGTCCCATGACTTGGCCAGCAGTCATCTAGCTAATCAATGTCTAGGTAGAAACAAGAGAAACAACTGCCTTTTAAATGTATTGGGCCAACATAGCCAACATTGTGCTTTTATAACAGGTAAATGCCTTCAAATAAACTTCAAACTAAACCAAACCAAATCAAAAGTCTCAATACTCCAGATGTTCTGGATGATGATTCTAAAAATGCAGAAAGATACAAATAATAGTCATGCATCAGATTCGTGTAACCAGATAAAATGGTGGCAAATAAAATATTTCTCAGTGAACCCCTAAACTGGGTTTATTAATACAGAACAAATGTTCATGTCATTGATTCTCCCCTGGACTATCTATATATTGTAGATATTGGACTTCACAATGCCCTTCTCTCTACCTTCCAATGTCATACAGTCAACCCTTGGTATCGTGGGGTATTGGTTCCAGGAACCCACCAATATACTCAAGTCCCTGATACAAAACAGCATAGTATTTGCACATAACCTACAAATCTCCTTATAACCTACAAATCTGCTCCTGTATACTTTATCTTTGTTGTTGTTAAGTGCCATTGAACTGTGTCCAACTCATAGCAACCCTTATAGGGTTTTGAATGGCTGATTGTTTCAGGATTGCCTAGGGAGTGGAGTGCCATGTCCTCCCATTTTTGTGGTGCTGGGAATTGAACCCAGGACCTCAGAGACTGTAGGGCAGCACTCTACCAACTGAGCTAAATCCCAGCCCTTAAATCATCTTTAGATTATTTATAATACCTAATATAATGTAGGAGCTGGGGTTTAGCTTAGCTGGTAGAGTGCTGCTCCACACTCTCTGAGGATTTGTGTTTGACCCCCAGCACCGCAAAAATGGGAGGACATGGCAATCCACTCCTGAAACAATCCCAAAACAATCAGCCATTGAAAACATATGAGGATCACTATGAGTCAGACCTGCCTCCATGGTAAGCTAACAACAACAACAATACAATGTAAATGCTGTGTAAATGGGAAACCATACTATTTAGGAGATGATGACAAGAGAAAAATCTGCACATGTTCAGCACACTTTTTAAAGTATTTTTGATCTGTGATTGGTTCAATCTGAGGATGTAGAACCCACGAATACAGGGCTGTCTGTACCATGACATTAGTGTCCTGACTTTTTAAAGAGAATATAAATAGATTTGATCTTGATAATTTGGGGGACATCTTGATTTTTTCAATGAATAAAATGGATCTACTTGCAGCTGTTATATACTCTGCTAAGTAGTATGCAAGGGATTTAGAAAAAGATGGCATGGGTTGCTCCTTGATGACAGAGCACTAGACAATTCCAGGTGTTGGTCTGTGCAGAAATGCAGCGCCCCCAGCTACCTTGTCAGGAGAGTAGCCCATGCAGCCGCAGGTCCTCCCTTCACTGGCTCCACCACATTGGCATCTTACACAACATGTACCATCAGCACACAGGACTGGTCTCAATTCCTTAAATGATACACACAGCCAAGTGAGACTCTATCATCTATACCACAGATCAGGGACCGCATCTATAGACACACTAGAGAACGCTTGGCTGAGACCCCATTGTCAAGAGAAAGCCTGAAAAAGGAGAAAACAATCTGAGTTCTAGTTCCTTAGGCCAGAGTCTCACAGAATTGGAGCCAGACCAGGGCACACATGCATTGTACTTTCTAGGGCCAGCAAAAGCAAAAGTGAAGAATGGCAGGGCAGGACAGATGAGGTGTGCTCTCTATCCCACCCCAATGCCCCCTTCATGGCTCTAGCATGCAGACAAGGAAACTGAGACTGAGAGAGGCAAATAAATGTATTCTAAGCATCACAGGGGCTGGGATTTAGCTCAGTTGGTAGAGCGCTGCACTGCGTCTCCGAAGACTGGAGTTCAATTCCCAGCACTGCAAAAATGGGAGAAGAGCCTGGCAATCCACTCTCAAGGCAATCCCGAAACAGTCAGCCATTGAAAACCCTATGAGGGTCGCTATGAGTCGGATACTGACTCGACGGCACCTAACAACAACAACAACAACAACAACAAGCATCACAGAGCCAAACAGTGACACATCTGCAATCAGAATCCTATATCCTGATACCTGCCCCACATTTCCTTCCAGTAAGTTATTAGAGGAAAGAGTGGAAGAGAACAGAACTCTGGATGTCTCCATAAAGCTCAACTTTTGAGGATATCATTTAAAATAGTCTTTGGCAAAAAGATTGTACAAGGACCAAGGGAAAGATATTCTTAAAAAAACAGCACCATATCTGTTAGGAATGTGCTTTTTATGATGGACTCTGAGCAGTGACCTTCAATATTATATTTTAGTAAGAATGGCAGCACAAGAATCAAGCTTTGCCTAGAGCAAAATGTCATGGTCCCATCTACAATTTTTCATGATTCTGACAGTTCATTATTCAAAGGAAATAATGAAGGAAGTCACCTAAAAGGCAATATGGCATTATACTTTAAATCAGTATATTCATATTGATGACTTATACAAAACTCAAAAAGGAAAACCCAAGTAATTTAGTACTTTCTTTGTATATTTTAATTTTGAGTTGGATGAGCTGTATTAATCCAGTTTTTGCTGAAAAGGAAATAAGAGAGTTTAAGCTAGAAGATAGCTGTTATAAAAATGATGAGGATTTCTGAGGAATAGCTGAGTTGAAGCAATGATTATATTTTTATGCATATTTAAATAATCTTCATCAATGTTTTCTGAAATTAGAAAGGAGCCTTCACATTCTTGCAAAGCTCAAAAGCACTTTTATGTCAAAATGGCATGCCTTGAGGGTTCTTTTAAGTAAGAAATCTTTACATGAAGACACAAATTACTGAAATCTAATAAGACAGAACGCCAACAATGACCCATATTAGTAAAAAGGAAACACGTGACTCTACTGACTTTGCCAAAAAGATATGGACTGCAACCAACTCTCCTCTCCTAGCCCTCGTTTGTGCCTGTAGTACATTCACCTACTCACATGTTTGTGGAGGTCAGTGTTGCCCCAAATAATGCCATACAACAGTGGGGAAGTCAGACAAGTGCCTGGCCTCCCTGGAGCTCAATACACCAGAAAAGAACAATGAGATGCCCTTTAAGTGGTGGTGATGCACTAAGAAAATTAATGGATGTTATGTGACAGTTACTGGCAGGGGCTGGCTCCTTCAGGAAGAGTTGCCAGAAGGAATCTCTGGAAAGAGCTTGTTTGGACAAGATGGAGATGTGAAGATCTAGGAAAGAGGCTTCGAGGCTGTAAAGGGCCAGAAAGGCAGTCCTGTTGGGCATCTGCCCAGAGAGCAAGGAGAGGGGATGACCATGGCCTTATAGACTATGTTAAGTTTGAATTTCACTACACTGGCAATGGGAAGCCATTGTGGGGTTTATGCAGGGGTGGTAGTCAGAGTGTATATTTGTTCTGGAAAGTTCCCTCTCACCCTGCTAGCTAGGCACCTGAAGTGTTATGATCAAAGAGGAAATGTCAGGAATCTAAAAACGTCACACACTCCCACACTGGAACCCCTGCATCTCTTCTGTTGTAAATGGTGAATGTGCTGTGCTGTGTTGTGCTGTGCTGTGCTGTGCTGTATTTCTGATCGTTTAGGACCAGGCAAGTTTGGTAGAAGCCACATGAGCACAGCTGTTGCCATCGGAAAGCTTTAGGTCTCCCAGCAGCAGCGAGACGATGAACCCAGTTGCCTTCAGTGTCTGAGGCCCGCACTGTTAGGCCAGGGAGGCAGTGGGCCTCTCCCCCCTGGGAGTCTGAGGATGAGACACTTGGAAATATCATCCCCAGAGGTGTGACATTAAAACTATAGCATTAAGTTGCACAAATGTTGTTTAAACTCTAATGATTTCCTGAACAGTTAGAAGCCCTACAAGTTAGAGCATCTCATAATCTGTTTTCACTTCTGTTAATTCCCACCTGTGTATTCTTGGAGACCTGCTCTTGACAGGCTCTTCAAGGTGTCTAACTGTGCAATATCATCTCTAATAGCATCTCTCAAGTCTAGCATCCTTAATTGCACTAATAAGGGGGATCAGTGATGACTGTGAAGAACGAACAACACCTCTTCCCCTGTCCAAGCACAGTCGATGGCTCCACCTAATCTATGTTCAATAGACAAACACTAAAGTGAATTTGCTTCTATACAGCTTTTCTGCATGTGTTCAAGGATGAGAAAGCAGGAGATTATCACGATTAAAACCATAGTAAAAAGCAAAAGTAGCTCCGTGCAATTAGAGGTTTCTCTTAGATAGTTGGAAAGGATTCCACAAATCAAAAATTATGCAAATGACCCATGTTTTAGTTTGAGCTACTATAGCAAGCCAGTTGTGGTGGCGCACACTGTTGAATGAGGAGGGTGAGGCAGGAGGATCACGAGTTCAAGGCCAGCTTGAGCTGCACTTTCCTTTATTAGCCATAGCCCGGTGGCATCTGATCCTGTCAGATCTCAGAAGCTAAGCAGGGTCGGACCTGGTTAGTCCTTGGATGGGAGACCGCCTGGGAACACCAGGTTAGGCTTGGGAGAAGGACGTGGCAACCCACTCCCAAAAATCAATCCATTGAAAACCCTATGAACAGCAGAGAAGCACTGACAATAGTGTTTCGCCTGTTGTACTTAGGGTCGCTATGAGTCGGTTACCGACTCGACAGCACCTAACAATAACAACAACAACTATAACAAAGTACCGGCGTCAGGGTGGCTAAAGTGATGGTTGACTTTGTGTGTCAGCTTGACTGAGCTAAGGGATGCCCATGTAGCTGGTAACACATTATTTAAGGGTGTGCCTGTAAGGGTATTTCTGGAAGAGATAATTATTTCTCTTTTTTTTTATTGGAAACTTTTAATGTAAGGAAGAGATAACTATTTCGATCGGTAAACTGAGTAAAGAATATCTACCCTCTGCAATGTAGGTAGCAACATTCAATCTATTGAGGACCAGAATAGAAAAGGGTAGAGAAAAGGTGAATCCTCTCTCTATATATTCTTGAGTTATGACATCCATCTTCTCCTAACCTTGGATACAAAAGCTCCTGGTTCTCAGGCCTTCAAATTTAGACTAAATTACCCTACAGGATTACCTGTGCCTCCAGCTTGCAGATGGTATCTCATGGGGCCTCTTAGCCTCCATAATCATGAACTAATTCCCATAATTAATCTCCTCTCTCTATTGGCTCTGTTTCTCTGGAGAAGCCTGAGAACAGGTTGCAGCACAGGCTTGCAGATGGCCAATTTGTCTCCTCACATTGCAAAAAGAAGCTAGAGAGCTCTGTGGGGTGCCTATATAAGGGCACTAATTCTATTTATTGGGGCTCCACTCTCATGACCTCATCACCTCCCAAAGGTCTTCCTCCTAATACTTTCACTGTGGGGATTTGGATTTCAGTATATGAACTTGGCTGGGTGGGAGAATATAAACATTCAGTCCACAACAACCCAGCAGAGTGGAGAGACCTGTCTAAGACCATACACTTAGGCAGTGATAGGCCAGGCCCTGCAGTATAGGTTTCTGAGTGTGAGCCTCCAGGTTCTTCCTGCAGGCATGGAGGGTTAAGGAGAAAACTGGAGTAAAGACAGTCAGTGGCTGGGTGAGTACATGCTGGCTGGCTTGAGGTAGACAAAAGCCTGTTGCCAGCAAGCAGTCATATCAGCCTCTTTTAATTCCATCAGTGAGTAGGGAGGTTCTTTATCCCCCATTGTAACCTTTCTCCTCACATGCCAAACCTTGCATTCAAGACATATAAAAGGAATTTTTTCTTCTTCTTCTATACCCATTAGGGTTTCCTCTGAAATAATTTAATATTTTTAATAGCTAATGCATATATTTCTGGATCCTTCTTATACCCCAAGTAGGATGTCATGTCACACACATTCAAACCTCAGGACACCTTCTCAAGCAGGTGGGAGGACTTCTCTTGTTTTAAGGAAGAGGACACCAAAAGCTATCCGAAGCTGCACAGAGTACTCAAGTCACAGAACCCTTGGCTCATCAGATTCCTAGGCTCATGCTCCCAAAAACCGTCCTAAACGCCCTAGATAGACAGCCATTGAAAGCAACAGCTCTTTTTCTAATGCCATCCAAACACTCAGGCCCAGGATGACGAAGTCACCCTGCCCGGTTCTGCCTGCCTACACTGTACTCTCTCGGACCCACACCCCATGGATGAAGATTTTGTTCACATGGCCTTACTGATTAAACCAAATGCAAAAATGTGCAGAAGAAAACCCAAATCTTGATTCAAAAAAGCAGACATATTTCTGAAATTATTTATTTCTTTGCAGAAAAATAAATGAAATCTTCTCTATCTACAGATAATGTGAACTGGTTGGGCTTCGTTTGTATTGATAAACCAGATCCAGTTTTTCATGGTTACTTTCGATAACAGATCTTGATTTCAGAGCTAATGCCTGCTTTCAAAGGATAAAACTCAAGACAAGAAATTCCAGACATTAAAGTTTAAAAAAAAATCAATCAAAACAAGTCTCTCTTGCTTCTCAACCCTTAATATTTATTTTAGTCAGCCTTCTGAGGGCTTTTTCTTCTGTTGGATTTACCTTACTGAACTCTGACAAAAGGGAATATATTAAGGCCCAACTGCTGTTAAAGCAATCTAGTCAATGGATGTAAAATAAAAGCTGTAGAAAGTTATTAAAATTCTTTTCCTACTCTCAAATATTTCCCCAAACAATTCACAGCTCTTACCACCATTAATTAGTTCAGTACTTGCATCCTAAAGCAGCAAAGAACTTGGAATTTGGCAAAGCCCAAATCTATTTTCTAGGCCCTTAGCTCTCCCTTGTGTATAGAAACGGAAATGCAGCTTGCTAGAAGATTTTGCCCCAGTAAATCAGATGACCTAATTTTAAAAGCTTAAATGCCACTTAAAAAAAAATTTAAAAACATAAAAAACGTCAATTCTCATAAGCCTTATATCTTATAACAAAAATCAAAGAAAGATTATTTCAAGAGACAGACAAAAGCAGGAAAATGTTGAAACTATTACGTATGTTATGCTTTAGATAAAGGACACAAGAAAATCTTGCCAGTATAAAATAAAGTATTTCTGGAAAGAAGCGTACCTTCCAGAATCACTAACATTCTCTATTGGAATGAAATATGGCTCAGAGATTCCAGCCCATCTCTGGTGTCGGGCTGGATCATATTTATTCCAGCACAAACAGTAGAGACGTTATCTTGTTTCAAATATTTCTAGAGAGAGAAAAGTCCACAGCCTAACTGTTCATACATGTGGAGAAATATTTTATTTCTCATGGTGTACTTCAATGGAATTTCAAATATTTTGTTTGAAAACCCAATTTCTTTAGCCTTTCCTCATACTTTCTCCAGCTTTTTGTAACTAAAGTTTGCAGGGTTTTTTTTTTTTTTTTTTTTTTTTTTTTTTTTTTTTTTTTTTTTTTTTTTTTTTTTTTTTTTTTTTTTTTTTTTTTTTTTTTTTTTTTTTTTTTTTTTTTTTTTTTTTTTTTTTGCTTTCTCCTGTGTAGAGATTAACAATTGGTGGCCTCTGAGGAGAGGCCAACTCAAGGTACATCTTCTATGTGCATCCTGGTATTATGTACCTTTTAAAGATACCAAGGTAAATTCCATGGCTGAGTATACCCTACTATTAGATAACTTAGGAGTCTCTTCATTTTCTTGACTCTGCTTCAAGCTTTGGGTAGAGGAAATGCCCCAAGTCCTTTTAGTAGGGAGCAGATAGGATCACAGGGACCCCAGTGAGGCACATAAACCATGAGAAACCCAAACTCTCATCTGGCAGCAGACTAATCAAGGAAGAAGGTCTGTCCCCCCTTAAGGGTCCCTGTGAAATCTTATGGCTTCTCACACAAGCTGCATCAATTACTAGATTTAAAGATCTGAGGAAACTGACTTCAGCATGACCATTCACAAAGTACTTATTGGGGTCCAACCATACAGGGTGTTATGAAACAAAGGGGTATCTTCCTTCAATGCCAGGAGCCAGTTTAGTACACCAAAAGAAGCCCTGATACACGCAATACACAATGACCCCACAGAAGACAGATAACGCCCTCAGAAAGGTAACAAGATGCACCAGCAAATAAGAGGGACTTTACAACACTATAGTTTCAAGACATCAGATCCACTGTGAGACAAAGGCATACTTTCTGAAATTCGTTCTCTCCACCCAGCTGGCAATTACATATTATACAGAGGACATAATCCAGATTGCATTCCAATTATCTTCAAGTGCTGTGGGGCAAAAATCACTCATTCAGCAATTAAATAAATTCCGGGATATCGCTAAGTGTTTTAAGGTAGGGAGGATTCCAAAGTTGGCAGAAGGACCAAAGGAACAGAAAGAAAAGTAAAGCAAGGCATTCCAGAAGGCATCTTTCAGCTCACTTTTTAGGTGTGCAATCACCTCAATTTTGGAAAGCCCTTGTCTCAAGAATGCTGACTACATTGCAATGCTAGAAACATCTCAGCCAGGACACACACAGCTGACGTTAAAGAAGAAAGCCTGGCCCACGAGGCTTATCTAGGGGCTTGGATCTAGCTCAGTTGGTAGGGTGCCATTCTGTACTCTCTGAGGCTTCAGGTTTGATCCCCAGTACCACAAAAATTGGAGAACGACTTGACAACCCACTCTTTAAACAATCCTGAAACAATCAGCCATTGAAAACCCTATGAATAGTAGAGAAGCACCGACATAGTGCTGGCCATGGCACTATGTCTGAGAGTGTTTTGTTCTGTGTTTGTACATAGGGTCCCTATAAATCAGACTGGACTTAATGGCACCTAACAACAACAATACCTGCAGCTGTGGCACTGTGGCTTCCAATCCTGCCAGATCTTGGAAGCTAAGCAGGGTCAGGCCCGGGAGATGGGAGTACTTGGATGGGAGACCACCTAGGAACACCGGGTGCTGTAGGCTTGGGAGAAGGACCTGGGAACTCACTCCCCCAAAATAATCAGCCATTAAAAACGCTATGAATAGCAGTGAAGCACTAACAATACTCTTTTGCCTGTTGTACTATAGGGTCACCATGAGTTGGACAACGACTCTACGGCACCTAACAACAACTACCACGACCACCAGGCTCACATGGAGTCTGCCAATCTGGTGGATGGAAAACCTGCCCTCACACATGAAGACACAATGATATTTTTTCAAGAAGTTATGAACACAAGCCAATTATGTGTGCACAAATACATAAAATGTACTATGTAATACAGCACTGTTATTACCTTGGGCACACCATGGGAAATTTATAAAATAGTAATGGATAGATTTTTTTTTTTGCGGTACTGGGGGTTGAACCCAGGGCCTCACACTTGTATGCTCTGCGAGTGCTAGACCACTGAGCTGCACCTTCAGCACACTTTTTTACTTTTTGAGACAGGGTCTCACTAAATTATGCAGACTGCCTCTGGTCTCGAACTTGTGATCCTCCTGCCTCCACCTCCCAAGCTGCTGGGATTATAGGCATACACCACTGTGTCCGGCAATAGAATATTTTTAAACTATATTAATATTCTCTCCCATACTTTCTAGATGAGACACCCTCTGTTCAGGAGAGAGATCCTCTGCCTTGATAAGGTCAAGGACAAAGTGGGTATGTAAAGAGAAAAAAGAAGAATACTTTGACTTCCAAAATCAGATTATGAGTCCACCATTGGACAGAAATCTCAACCAGTCTTCACTGATACAGAGATGTGACCTGCTAGATGAGGCAGGCATTTTTAGGGACAGGCTCCTATACTTGTTAGGAAGCTGCTGTCCCTTTAAAAGACTGGTAACATGCCTTCAAAGTAGTTTTTTTCTTTTTATTTTGGCAAATGATCTTTGGAGAAACTTACAAGGGACCAGCCAAAATCATTAAGTCACTCTGGCTCATTCTTTTTAGGTGAGCTAAAGAAACCTTTGCTCCTTATAATGCTAAATTCCCTGCCCCAAGACGTTGAGAATCCACCTTTCTTTTCAACAAACTGAGCATGCTCAGGAATGTGCTTGCCTCTCCATGTGGTGATGAGTCTTCCCTATATGAGCATGGATAAATTTCCCAATAAAAGTCCCTGCTTTCTTTGTTCGGTAAACACTGCTTTGCACATTAACTCCAGTGCCCTTCTTCCTTGCTGCTGTGATAAACCTCTCTCTGTTCCTTTATCTCTTGGATGGCTCATCAGCTTTGTACTCACCAAGAGGTAAACTCACTGTGTTCAGCTACAAAGAGTTCTCTCAGGTCCAAGGGCCCTTTGTCATCCAGAGCCTAGCTTGGCAGATGGGGTATCCTCAGAATGGAAAGAGAAGGCACCACAAAAAGCACTCAGCCCAGACGGTGTCCAGGAAGTTGCTGTGTGGCAGGAAGGCAAGATACAGAGCCATGTTCCATGGATGGAAAAGCAGCAACAAGGAAGAGAGGTAAAGGGCAGGCCAGCAACCTGCTGTGAATGCAGAATTTGTCTGGTCTTCTCCTGGGTTCCTGGGCTGGGATTTAGCTCAGTTGGTAGAGCGCTGCGCTGCAGTCTCTGAGGTCCGGAGTTCAATTCCCAGCACCGCAAAAATGGGAGAAGGGCCTGTCAATCCACTCCCAAGGCAATCCTGAAACAGTCAGCCATTGAAAACCCTATGAGAGTCGCTATGAGTTGGATACCGACTCAAGGGCACCTAACAACAACAACAATCTCCTGGGTTCCTGGTATGTATGGAGTTTCTATACCTCTTGGTATTTCCTAAGTGATAAGAATGTCTTTGTTATTCTAATGAGGTGACTCCTGGTAAGCTCTTAGGTAGCTTCTTGTGGGAGCTAGTCCCCAGAACAACCAACCAAGTGATCAGGGGGTAGGGCCTTTGCCTTGTAGGTTAGTTAGCTTTTCATCTCTGTGACAAATAACTGAGTTTAAAAGAGGAAAGTTTTAAGGTGGGTATGGTGGTGCATGCCAGTATTCCCAGGGACTACAGACATGGAGCCAGGGAGATTGAGAGTTTGAGGCCAGAGTCAGACTGACTTAGTGAGACTCTGACTCAAAATTTTAAAATTTTAAAACATGGGCTGAGGGTGCAGAGCATCGTGGTGGGAGAGCATGATGGAGCAAAGTTGCTCACCTCAATGGCAGCTGGGAAGCAGAGGGAGAGGGGGGAAGGAACCAAGGAGAAGAGACCCTTCAAAGGCACGCCCCGAGTGACCTGTCCCAGCAGGTCTTGATCTGTAGCTGGTCTTATCTTAGGCTCTTGGAGACTTTGACGATATGTGCTCTTGAATTCTGGCATCCTGACCACCGCCTGCAGCTGGAAGCTGTCCTGCATTCTGACACCTCATTTAAGACCCCTGGCCTCTTTGGTCTTGCAGTGCCCTCAGCTCTTTTGTGTCCTGTTCAGGAGTCTGCAAACTCTCGGTTGTCTCCTGTAAGTTATGTTAGAACAGGTAAGATGCAATGAAACTGGCCCCTTCCTCAGCAGTTGCTAAGTCACCACCAGGAGGTTGTCAAGCCTCAGGTTTCTAGAATCTGATGGTTGGGCAGGTCTAAGAGCTTTTTAAAACAAGCAATACAAATGCCTTACATTTATAGATTTTAGTTTTTTTGTTGTTTTATGTTTTTTGGTACTGGGTGTTGAACCTAAGGCCTTGCACATGCTAGACAAGTGTTCTACCTCTGAGCCACATCCCCAGTCCATTTTTATTTTTCACTTTTGAGACAACGTCTTGCTAAGTTATGCAAGCTGCTTCTGGCCTTGAACCTGAGATCCTCCTGCCTCTGCCTCTCAAGTAGCTAGGATTAGGCATGCACCACAGTGACCTGCGCTGAGTTGCACAGAGACACACAGATTCAGAAGAGAACCACAGTGCCTGCCCCCAGGGCCATGCTGAAATACCATCTTCCACCTTCACATGGACACCATTCTGGGAAGGAAGATATGATAGGAAACCCCAGGAAATGAACTATTGAGTAAGTGAATGTTGAACTGACCACCCCACAAAGATGAAGCCCATCTGGGGACTGGTCAGTTGGAGCCAGCTTCATCCCAGATGAAGCCAGGCTTGAGCCTGGCTACCACCAAAAACATCTAAGTTTCAATGGCAACAGGGATTTCAAAGCAACTTAAAATATATTCTTTTAAAAAGCTGAGCTATGTTTGAAATTGTGATCCTTCTCATTAAAAACATTATGAAAATAGAAAAAATATTTTTACAATCCTCCAACTAAACAGATTCCATCCAGGACACTGGAAATTTTTAGCATACTATGGCTACAGAATAAAACCTGCTTGTGATGAAATTGTCTTTTTCAAGTAATATCATTTAAATTTATCCTAACAATGCGGAGGCAGAGACTGCTAGGCTTTTATCAAAATTTGGCTTTCTGGGTTTACAGCCAAGGACACACTCCTTAGTCTCCTTTGGTAGCTGGAGTGGCCACGTGACCGAGTTGCACTCAATGTCACGTGAGTAGAAGTGACGTGCGACCATTCAGGCACAGTCCATTGGAACTCCATGCCCACTGTGCCATGTTGTTTCCCCACTTCTAGCTCAAAGATGGAGCTGACCAAACTGACAGAGCCTCTGTCAGCCTGGATACCTGAATGATCCCCTGGAGAACAAGTGACCTCACCAACCAGGAACACCCACCATGGGCCTTTATGTGAGTGAGAAATAAACTCTGATTTATTTTTTGGTCAGGTCCACAGGTAGGGCATGTTTAGATACATCTGTTGCAGCAGTGAACAGTATCCTCATCCATACTTTTAGACATCAGTCTGGTGCTATTTCAGGGTAGCAATCGATGGACACTTATTATTTGGACATAATTGTTGTTGTTGTTAAGTGCCCTTGAGTGGGTGTCTGACTCATAGCACCCCCACGTAAAACAGGCAAAACAGTATTAGTGGTTCTCTGCACTTCATAGGGTTTCAATGTCTGATTGTTTTTTTGGGAGTGGGTTGCTAGGTCCTTCTCCCAAGCCTACAGCACCTGGTGTTCCCAGGCAGTCTCCCATCCAAGGACCAACCAGGCCCGATCCTGCTTAGCTTCCGAGATCTGACAGGATCAGAGGCCACAGTGGTACAGCCACAGGCATTATTTGGACATGGAAATTTTAAATTCTAACAAGACATAGATCCAGCTTACCAACCAGTTAGGAAATCAGGCAGGTTGGTAATGACCAGGAACACTAGGGAGTCAAAATGATGCTGTGACAGAAGGACAAAAAAATGTGAGCACTCAGTGGGAAGTACAAATCGTATTTATCTGCCAAGTCACCATAGAGAAGGCAGCAATTGAATTGGGCCATGAAGGGTAAGAAAAGTTCAAAAAAAAGATTAGGGAAGGGAACTTCACTCCAGACTAAACAGGAGTCCTCCAGCATTTTATCCATGGTTCTGTGATACTAGAGACAGAAAACATATTGTTCTGTTCTTCCCAGGGCCAGGGAGCTGCCACAGGGAAAGAGGATTCTGTCCAAAGAGAGGAAGAACCAACAATCTGGGGTGACCCTAGACTTCACAGGCTACGCAGACAAAAAGGTAGTGTGCTTCCTTCGAGGGATGGTCAGCATCTTGGCATGGGGACTGCAGAGAGAGTGATTTAAGCTCAGAGATGGCAGCTGCCTCCAAATTCTGGGATTCTATGTATCTTCGATGCCTCAGCCAAGCAGCTTTGTACAACATTGCCAGGAAAAAGAAGAATTATTTCAGCCCTGTTAGAGCGTTCCGTACATGATAGTCCTTGCCAATGTCCCTTTCAAGGCTATGTTGGCTGGGGCTGCCCTGTGTGTTCAATGCGCGGCAGTAGAGAACATCTCTTCACATCCAAGCCCATGAGAAACCCTTGAATTTCATTTTATTAAAACAAAAACTTAACAGGCTGTTGTTAAACAGGATCACTGCTGGATGAACAAGAAAACAAATGACAGTAAGCATTCATTCTGTGTACTTAGGCCAAGGAGCGTTCTGCATTAAATGCACGTCCTGCTTAACAGTAAGTTGCCAACTCATATACAATAGGACATACAGTTTTCAAAAGATTCTATTTAAAAAGGTGCATTACAGTAAAATGCACTGAGAACAGTTTTGGCCTCCTTGAATAACTTGGTATGTTGCAAGACACTGTAGGGTTAAAATGATAAACATCAATTTCCACAGTGTAATTCTGTAAAACAAACTAGTTGTCCATTTTTGGATGTGCCTGCTATGGATAAACCCAGAGTCTACTAGACACACTAAAAAGAGAAATGCTATCCTAACATTGCTGGTAAGTTAGGAAGTTCCACTTTTCTAAGATTGTACTTTCATTTCCACAGGCATTCACTGAGTCTCTATTATATGCCGGGCACCGTGTTAATCATCAGTAGTAAAAGTTGAACGAAAAGTGAAAATAAAAATAAGGTGTCTTAAACTTGAAAACTACCTATGATTCATAAAGCTATTTTTCTGAAGAGCAGTTCTCAATAATCATAAAACAAAAGATAAGCTCAGTTACATTCTTGCCCAATAAACAGGGTTATTTTGCTTATAATGCCTGGAGATTATTCATATCAAAAAATTGATTTCAAAATGTTGGCCTAGATTATGGTTGTTTCATCTCCTGTAATAACACTCCAGGTATTTAATTTATTGCTTAAGTAAAAGAGAAAGGGAAGAGAATTTTTATAAGTTCAGAAATGAACAGTAAACAAACAAAAACCTCCTCACATTATAGAATGAACCTTAATTATACAACTGCAACATCAACAGTGAAATGAAGGAAATTCACAGAACCATATTCTAAGGCCACTGGAATTGTTCACTGGGTATGACAAGGAAACAATCACACACAAGTTGCATTTTATATGCAACTGTTCAACCATAAATATGAGCAATGCTTTGCTAGTCTCTTTTCAGAATCCCCCTGGCTTCAATCTTTTCAAAATTCAGGTCACATCTCTCTCATCATACAATACCCTAAGTGAATCATGTCTCAGGTGGTACCCAGCCCCATTTACCTCTGATATCCAACCTCAGAATCCTTCCCTTTGCCTTTCTACTCACCTGCCTACTTAGGACGTGGGCCCTTAGACCTTTGTCTCACAAAGCTTGGGAATTGTATTCCCTTCTGAGAAAGTTAATGACTTCCAACAACAGCTTCTGTTTTGTTTGGTTTTTACCCAACTGCACTTACTATTTCCAGCGCACATTTACAGACCCTGTCTGGAATTCATGTCCCAGGTCGCTGTTCCTGTCAAGGTACTAAGTCTGCTCCTGATAACAGAAAGTAGACCTAAACCTTCCAATAAAAGAATCACTCTGGCCACATTCACACATGTGGTTCCCATGATCATATTGATATTTCTATGATCTCTAAGGACGGCTATGAGATTTCACTCTCCAGTCAAAATGAGGAATCACCGCTTCCTGAATGGAAAAAACACACTCTAGAATAACATTTCTAACCACCAGTGACCCAGGTCCCAGACATTTTCAATGGACAGATCAAATTAAGCCAAAATCAAGTGCACAAACACATCAGTATCCACTGATTTCATTATTTCTGTCCAGCTGTTTGTCCTGAACAGTCACACAACCTCTTTGATCTTCAATTTTTTACTTCAAACCAAAAGAGTACAAAAGCGTCTTCTAGATCTAAATGTGCTATGGGTCTACGAAACAACACAGTTAGAAAACAGTGCTGTCTCTGAATTTTCTCTGCGGGCCTTGCACAAGTAAAACCCCAATTAAAGACCATGAAATGAGAGGGAACAATTAAAAAGATCTCTGAGGCCTCCTTCTCCATTTTCGTTCTCAGTTTGAAAGAGGGAGGCATGACCAGACAATTGGTCATAAAACATTAGTGTCTCTCATAGCGCTAATAATTTAATTCTGCTCTCGCAAAAAACAGCTTCATTATATTTTTTCCAAACACTGCCTTGAAATGCAGAATGACTCCACTGCACCAGCACTATGACTACACTCTGTTCAAGAGCCCCTTCCCTGTTATCAGCAACTTGACCCCTGCAGGGGACTCCAGCTCTAGGCTCCTGACTTCTCCAAGTTGCCCCAACACTCCAGCCATCAAGGGCAAGTTCAAAAAGCCACACCTACCCTGAGCCACTGCTTCTCTGTGAGGGCATCGCTGTAGTCCACGTCACGGCGCTGTCGAGATCCCCTTCCAAATATTTTCTCCTCCTCTTCTTCACACGTGAGCCTTTCTACTTCAGCATCATCCTTAATAATCCAGGAAGGCAGCTCATCTTCCTCCATCAAGCGAGGTTTACGCTTGGGATTGCGAGCATCTTCCCTCCGCCGGTCCATGTCCATCCGCTGGAGACAGGAATAAAAGTGTCAGCCGAGGTAAGAGGATGCTGCCTGGTACTATAGTACTTAGAGTACTGATGACTTTCAGAAGTCCTCCTATAACACCCAAGGGTCCCTTCTGGTGTCTTTTATCCTAGTTGATTTGTCCGAGCTCATCTCTAAAGCACAGTGTCTACATAAAGATTTCACAAAGTAAAACCCCTTTCCTTCCTCTATACCCATCTTGTGCATTTTTTTTTCATTTATAACCATTCTTTTAAAATTCCTCTTCTTAGTCTATGTGTGTGCAAAGTTTCCCTGTAATGGTGAGCAAATTCAAGGTAGGGATGCACTTTAAAAATATGAGCCCTGGTTATACAATGTGCTGCTTCCCTGGAAGATATGAATTCTTTGAGCATATAAAGGAGAAGTTCATTAAGAACATTTCCTTTTATTCAAGAGGATTTGTGCTTTTAATTAAACAGTGAGGGGGGAATAGTGACCCAAAGTATCACTATAGAATAGCCACCCACAGTCAGACATGGGATGGGATCATAAATGGGTTTCATTCATCAGTTGCTATTAATGCACTGAATTTTCAATATATTATGGGCACTGTGGGAAGAATGTTCCTCAATTATTTACTCTTTAAAACTTTAACTCTCATGAAAACAGTATACTACAGAAAGACAGATCTCAGAGGTAATTTCTTCTCAACTAGCCAAATTATATGTGAAATGGTCTCTTTTCAGAGCCTTCAAAATGCCTCTGTCTCTATTGCCTGCTCTGTTTTTAAAAATCCAGTTCGATTGTAAATGAACAAAGTGCCGCACACTTGGCTATAAGCTATAGCTAAACAGTGATAGATTAGAAAGAAGAGAGCAAATAAAAGACCATCCAACTTCTATATGTTAGGCATTTATCATTAGCTAGATATATCATATCCACAATCAAATAGACTATTAATCATTAAATCATTTACCTTTTCCCTCTTCCTTCGGTTCTATCGTACTGAAACAGGGATTCGATATAATTTTTTCTCAAAAGCTAACACTGATAAGATGTAAATGAAATATTTACTACTTGAACCCAAATATGACCTCTAGAATCTACTTTAAAAATTAAAGGTCAAAGCCCCTTAAACTATGCTTCAACATTTTTGGAAATCATTATATTTCCAGGATGGGGTAGGCTTGGGACATGGTGAAGTCCTATTGGTAGATAAATGTGGCCATCCTGGTGTCATGGACTATTCTTAGCTTGCAATGCTCTGCTTAATCTTGCTGTTGAACACTTTGGTATCAGAAATGGGATCCAGTGAACCTTCATAATTAGCATGCAGAGGATGCCATATTTACAGCAGGATCTAACGAGGGAATGCATGAGGTAATATCCTGACAGTTACTAGATAACTAATAAGGGAAAAAAATTGTCAATGTCCTACACTGACGTGACAAAATAGTGCCATTTCAATTTTTGGTTATACTGCTACCATTACTTATGCCAGAGCCTATAAAATGACTTAGACTAAACAAAGGTCCACAATTAAAAGTCACACACACACACACACACACACACACACACACACAACACACACACACACACATTTTCTTTCAGGAAAGGCATATGCTATTAAATAAGATAAATTTAAAGTCCTCATGACTATACCTCTCCACAGAGATTCTACTTGCAGAATACCAGTACAAAATCTTAAATCAGTACTCAAGAAAAAAAGGCTAACTTCTTATTTCGTTAATATATGAATATATTTGTCTGGAGAACTTATTATAAACCTTATACCTACAATTTTTTTAAAAGGCATTTCTTGCTTTTGTAGAGAACATATTATTTAAAAGTTTGTTGTTTGGTGCTGTCCAGTAGGATCCCACTCATAGATACTATATTATGTGTATAAATATATACACACACACACACATACATACATACACATGCACACACACATACATACACACACACATACATACACACACATATATATGTATATATATACATGTATATATGTGTATATATGTATATTTATTCATAGAGCTTTTAATGCTGATTATTTTAAGATTGCTTTGGGAGTGGGCTGCCACATCCTTCTCCCATGGATCAAACCCAGGGCCTCAGAGAGCACAGAGCCTCACTCTACCAACTGAGCTAAACCCCAGATCACTTTAAAAACTTAGTGTTTGTATATTAGCAAAATGTTTCAGATATATATCTTGGGCTGTCACATTTTTAAGGTAATCAATATAAAAGGTAACTTTTTCTGAAGTTACAATTTTAGAAGGAGAACACAATACAAATGTAAAAAAAAAAAGGTTTTATTTTTAAGGAACTATCTACTTATATGTTGTTTACAGTGTATGATATAAAACCAAACATTAAGTTTGTATTAATGTTATACACAAAACTAGTCCTTTTATAATAACGGATGAAGACTTTAAATATTTGAAACTCTGAGACTTATTCTAATGCACATTCCATTTCTGTTTCTCACTAAACTTTTTAATCAGAGTAGCTGGCAAGGATTCAAGTTTTATTGCCTGCCCCCTGGTGGAGGTGCTAATGAACAGTGAATCAGCCAAAGGCTGTCATCAGAGTAGGTTTTAAAAAACCAAACCAAACCAAACAAAAATCTGTATATTCTCCCAAATAGAAGCCAATCTTTAAGAACCAGGCATGAAAATTCAGAAGATCAAAGTGCCTATAAAAATATGTTCCCTAACTAGTCTCCCCTGTCACCAGTCTATTCTTTGCGTGGTAATACATTCCCAAGTTAAAAGAAGACTGCTTTGAGCAGACATTTGAATTTTTTCTCAGGATTTCAATTCTACAACTGCCCAGCCCAGAAGCAAGGAAGGAGGAATATTCCTTTTTCGCTTATGTCGGGGCTCTTCTCTGGGCCGAGCCTAATTTGTATACCGCATGCAGCCTATCCTCTCCGGTGTCTTGAGAGTATCTGAGGCCTTAGTGGTGCTGAATTATTGCCAATCAGTGATCAGCCAGGGAAGCTGAGGGTCTCTTGCCCCCTTGTTCCCCAGTCACCTACATTTTAATAAGTTCCTCAAGGACAGAGGGGATGTCTCCTTCCAATGTGTATCCTTAATCTCCCCTAAATAGAGAATAATCTACAATTGTAGGGACCAACAGGACTGAAGGAATTTAGGTTTTATGAATAGTCTGTACTGGGTATTAATTCCTCTCATTGCCTTTTCTCTCCAAGATGGCCTCACCTAGGTAGGGTGGCTCATTTGGGGGAGGGTGGAGGAGGGTAGAGGTTGTGCATATTCCAAGTTAGGCGTTTAAGAGTTATTGCTGTGACTACCTGCATTTTCCTAAAAGTTAATGGTCTTTTATCATGAATCATTGTGTGAGGATACAACCAATATACCCTAGACAAAAACCACAAAGAAATCTCACAAAACCAACATAAGCATCCACACAGCTAGAGCACCAATCTCAAAGACTGTCTAGGCTAAAAAAAATGGATGCAAACCTGCTGGATCATATCTGGCCCATAGCTATGTTTTGTTTGGCCTGCAGTGTTATACAATAATAATAATAATAATAATAATAATAATAATAAATACTCATAAAAATATCCTGCATTTAGTTGCACACTTTGAAATCCAGAGATTGCATATAAAAACATAGATACCCAGCTTCTCTTCAAAATTTGTAACTTTTGGCTACATGGGTCTCACATTTCTACCTTACAGCTCCATCCTCAGACAGAGTATCTCCAAGACACTGACCCTCTCCACTTGCTTCCCTCGTGCAGCCTGCTAATTTGAGAAAGGAGGGCCTTCTGGATGGGGACCTCTGACTTCAGCATTCTATAGCATTCAACCACCAAAGCTTTGGTTCATATTTATTCACGCTTCATAATCAGGCTAAATGACTATTGTTGTTGTTGTTAGGTGCCGTCAAGTCGGTATCCGACTCATAGCGACCCTCTGTACGACAGGGGAAACACTATTGTCAGTGCTTCTCTGCTGTTCATAGGGTTTTCAATGGCAGATTGATTTTTGGGAGGGGGTTGCCAGGTCCTTCTCCTAAGCCTACAGTCTCTGGTGTTCCCAGGCGGTCTCCCATCCAGGTACTAACCAGGCCCGACCCTGCTTAGCTCCGGAGATCGGATGCCACAGGGCTATGGCTGCAGGCAAATGACTATAGTGAAGATCAAAATGACTGAAGGCACTGGAGGGAGCCTCTTAACTTACATATCCTGCTCCCTACCCTGACGTCTTGACAAATCCTGAAACTTTGCAAGGCCCACCATTCATTTAATAAATATCTATGAAGCGACTATTAAGTACCCAGGACTGTTGTGTTCATTGAGGACACAGAGTAAATAGAACAGATACAGCAAAAGCCTTAAGAAGGCAGGAAACATCACTCTGTGAGCTGGTGCCCAGCCTCCCCATCAGCCAAGAGACTTGCTTCCCTAGTTGCAGCAGGCCTCTCATCTAAGTCAAATTCAGGTTTCCGTAAAATTACAGATGCTATGCATTATAGAACTTCAATGTTGAAACCATGAACATTTAATTCTCAAATGCCAAAGTTCTTTTATACCTACTTTATACCAATGGAACGCAGCAGGTTTTGCTCTTTGAATGAAGGCTATAGCTTCCTTTATACACACCTCAAAAGTTCCTATTTATTTACTTAAGCAGGCTCTCTAGCAGCAATTACAAGAGGCGCACCTGCGTCATTTTAGTGGTTGTTGTTCATTTGCCCCTATAGGGAACACAGTTACTTTGATCCAGGAAGGAGACAACTAGGGGCACAGTTGTACATTCAAATGCTACAGGAGCCAGGCAGGTTTTCTGAATGACACCGGATGGGGATTAGAAATAATCTGGGTGTGGGGGTCCACAGTAAGCTGTAGACCACACGGGCTGTCCAGAGGGTAGAGCTGCTACTCAGCTCTGGCCAACTGTTTCCACATAGAGCTGTGGGCCTCATATTGCCCAATCTCATTTTTCAAGAGAAGCCAGAAATCAAGATTCTTTTCATGTTGGCAACAAATGCAAAATTCTAAAAAACGCTGCGTAGGCCAAACAAAATATGTCTGCAGGCTAAATCCAGCCAGTTTGCAGACTGTGCTGAAGGAAAGGCACAGGCTTCACGAGCAATGTTTTGCCATGGCACACAGGCTCCAGGCATCCTGGTTAACAGAGAAGGGAGCAGGGGAGGAAGGCATTGGATTTCATGATTTTCTGCAGCATTACCATAAAAAGGTCAAATTCTTCTTCCCGTCGTGCAATCATTTGGTTCAGAGTCTCATCGTCGGGCACTTCATCTTCTTCCTGGGGACAAAAACAGAATGATTGAAAAGGCTTTAGGAAAGAAGCTGGACAGTTGGGGTGAGGTATAAATGAGAGGAATCTGTCCTGGGAGTGGGGTGTGGAAGGACAGGAGGGGAAGCACAATTTCTCAAGCCAGAAAGAAAAGAGAAGGGTCCCTGGCTTTAGTACTTGCCATTGGTAGTTTGCTAGCTATTCAAACCATCGTCCAGAGCAAACTCTGTCTAGGGAGGAAAAGTGGGGCACTCTAAGAAACACTGGTTGTCCTGGGTGTGTATCTTGATTCTGTTACTTTTAAAACAAGTTACTTAATGTCTCCCCGCCTCAATGACCTCATCCATAACATGGGTGTGACATCTACTTCACAGGGGGATGTGAGACTTAAATAAGGAAATCCACACAATAAAATACTTAACATTCATTCTTTTAATTCCACTGAACTTATCCCAAATATTAACGCTTATTTCAGAGGTTTACAAAAAACACGGCCATGTGAAACACTGTGACTAAGCACAAACCAAGACAAAGAAATCATATACGTGAGCCAAATATATAAACTTTAAGAAATGTTTAATCAATGAGCTGCAGTAGGCATGATTATTGCTAATGATTAGAGCTATGGTTAGGATAACTCAAAAGTTACCAACAGCAAAAAGCACTCAAAACTATACTTAGAATTGAAATAATTTCAAGGAAGTAGAGAAAGCAATGACAAAAAGGCTAAAAAGTTCATTTTATATTTTGCTGTACAAAGGCAAATTATCTCTGCTAATTCCTCAGAAATGGAACAGTTCTCAAGTTTTTCAGAAATGATATGCCATGACATCCGTATCTTTAAAAAAATGATTCTAAAAATCGGTCACGTACTACAGAACTTATTTTCCAAAATTATTTTTATCATATGCTGAGTGGGCTTGTTAAAAATCAAATGGGGAATTTTAGTGTATCAGCAGAGGGAAGAAAGAGGAAAACACAGAACTTCAAACATCCAATTACACAAATCATATGTTCAAAACGAGGCAACTGTTTTACAAGAAGAATACAAGTGAACTATCAGCTTAAATGAGATGATGACGCAGGCTCCCAAGTTAACATCTTAAACACTGTAGGGGCTTAATAAGTGTTAGAAATGAATGCATTTCAATAAAGTAGAAAACCCATGACTCAGGATAATAATTACTGTTGAAAAACCTTCCATTTTAGTTCACCTCCAGATTGATTAAAGTCAATTTGCCAAGCTGGGCATGGCTGGTGCCTGCCTGCTTGTAACCCCAGCAACTTGGGAGGCAGAGCCTGATGGATCACAAATTGGAGGCCAGAGGCAGCCTATATAACTTAGTGAGACTCTGACTTAAAATAAAAAAATTAAAAATGGGCTAAGGGTGCAGCTCAGTGATAGAGCACTTCTAAAAGTATGAGTGACGCCCTGGATTCAACCCCCAAGTACCTCAAAAAAAAAAGTCAATTTGCCTAAATATTACATTTCATCTGACAAAGACACTGGAGAGTGGGCTCAGACCTCACAGGACCAAGCCTCTTCTGAATGAATCCTCAGGTAAACAGATGCCCACCTTTGCCTATATTCTTCTTAGGACCATGTTACCCTCTTATCACTACACAATGAGGCCTTAGATACCTCCATCCCCCAGAGGCAAAGGTTCTCCTGTAAAGTGGTGGGAAACCTGCCCACCATGACCTAGTTCCTGGAGCACCCAATGGCTAAGAGGTTTGCAATAAATCTTCCAGAGTTCTCTGTGCCCACGTACTCCATGGTATACAACTGCAGGGATGGGAGCCTGTGCTGCTTAGGAGCATGAGGATCAGAGCCTTTGACTGCCGTTATTAGTGTCCCCAGTCAACTTCACATCAGAGAACAGGCCATCCAGAAAGTGGTCACACATGTCTAACACACCCGTGGCCTGGCAGCGATGTAGAGTCCCAGCAGGGACACCCACAACCAGAAGCAGTTGGTATGAGATTCCACTGCAGGCCCCACCTGGCGGTCCTCAGACCTGGTAGAGATCAACATCTCCCTATAGCACTAGAAGGCTGGAAAACTCTAGGCTTTCTTGTACAACACCCAGCCCAGGTCAAGTACCATTGGGACAAGGCCTACAGAAGATAAATGAGCAAAAATGCAGGACAGACTCCTGACCAAGTACCAGCTCCGCCCACATCAGCTTTGTGACAGTGTATGTCACTCATCATAACAACAAAAATCACCTGGCAATCTGACTCTAAGTCTGTATCAAATATTCAATGTCAAGAATCAGAAATGGTGAATTATTTTAGATAAAAATCTTTTAAGTGTGTGTGGATGTGTGAGTGCATGCACATATGTTATTTTTCATGCTTTTCCTGAAACTCAATAGTTAATTAATTAAATATATAAGAATGACAAATTGGGGGCATAATACCAAATACTCTTCAATTTGCAAAAGGATTTATTTCAGGATTTTTTTAAAATATAAGCTCTACTTCACATTTAGATTCATTTCAGAAACAAAAAGTATGTAAAACTTTTAAAATGATTTTTTTTTAATTTATAGAAGACCTCAAAAACATTCTATGTAGGTAAAAAATCAGTCTATATGTAATACGCGCAATGAAAATAGTATTCTGTGTGAATACATAAGGTAAACTTATGCTTCAATTTATAAGAATTGGCACATAAAACAAAATTTGTCCATTCCCAGCCAGTTTTATGGTAAGTAATGGTGCTAGTATTTTGTATGGTTTTCTAGACTTTATACATATGTTTTTAAACCTATTTCACCCAGATGCCATGGCACACACCTGTAATCCCAGGGACTTGGGAGGTGGAGGCAGGAGGATAACAAGTTCAAGGCCAGAGGCAGCCAGCACAACTTAGCAAGATTCTGTATCAAAATAAAAAATAAAAAAAGGGGCTGGGGGTGCAGCTCAGTAGTCAAGTGCTTGCCTAGAATGCCTGAAGCCCTGGTTCAACTCCTTATTACTGAAAAAAGAAAAACAATAATAACAATAACAAACCTATTTCAAATTAATTTTAGTATGATTTGGGGGGCAGGGGTGCTAGGGATTGAACCCAGGGCCTCATACAGGCTAGGCAAGTGCTGTGCCACTGAGCTACATCCCCAGCCATAGAATGAATATCTAGTAAAAATTGACTAAAATTGGCAATCTAAAAAAATATAAATGACATCCTAAAGATCCTCTAAAAGAATTATAATCAACACATTCTTTGCATAATCTTGGCAAACAGACTTTTTAACCCACATTTTTCCTCTGCCTTTGGTCAGTCCTTAAAGAAAACTTTTTAGTGTTCAGGGGCTGAACCCAGGGTCTTAAACATACTTTGCAAGTGTTCTACCACTGAGCTACACCTCAGCCCCTTTTCTTACTGTTTACCTTGAAACAGAGTCTCCCTAAGTTATGCAGGCTACCTCTGGCCTCAAACTTGCAATCCTCATGCCTCTGCCTCCCAAGTCACTAGGATTATAGGCGTGTATCACCATGCCAGCCTTAAAGAAATTTATTTTTTTTATTTTTTTATTTTTTTGTGGTACTGGGGGTTGAGCCCAGGGATTCAGGCTTGCATGCTCTGCAAATGCTGGACCATTGAGCTGCACCCCCAGACCTTTTTTTCTTTTCTTTCTTTTTTTTTTTTTTTTACTTTTTTGAGACAAGGTCTTGCTAAATTATGCAGACTGCCTCTGGTTTTAAATTTGTGATCCCCCTGCCTCCACCTCCCAAGCCTCTGGGATTACAGGCATGTGCCACCTCACCAGGCCCTAAAGAAAACTTTTAAGTGAGGGTGAAGGTCATGCTTTCCAAGTGCAACTATAGCTAAATAAGCTAAAGGCATTGTGAAGGCCTGTCCTACCAATGTGTTCAGATGCTGTCATCCCAGATCAAGAGGCAACAGAGACAGAGGTCTCTGGAATATGAAAGGAAGAAAAAATGAGATGGGACCCTTCCAGGTTTGTCTAGACTCAACTGACTGACTTTGTCCCTGCCAAGCAGTGTACCACTGTAGCATCTGATCCCGTCAAATCTTGGAAGCTAAGCAGGGGCTGGCCTGGTTAGTACTTGGATGGGAGATTACCTGTAAACTTGGGAGACGGACCTGGCAATCCACTTCCCAAAAAACCCAATCAGCCATTAAAAAATCCTATTTATAGCAGAGAGGCACTAACAATACCGTTTTGCCTGTTGTACATAGGGTCACTATGAGTTGGACACTGACTGACTTGATGGCACCTAACAAGGAGGATATTCCCTGCAGTTCCTCATCTGTCCTACAGGAGGAAGCATTTGCAATACAATAAAGCATGCTTTATAGTACCTCTCTGGGAGGGAAGTATCCACAGGCCACGCCTTGGGATCCCTCTGGCAATACCTTTAAAGACACTCATCTGGATAACTTTCAAAGGTTTTCTGTGCTTGGGATATAAGATAGCAGCTAATTTATTCATTTTAATTAATGCCAGCCCAGGAAATTCTTCAAAGAACAAATGGGTTATTATTAATCCTGTAGAGACAAAAGGTCATTGTTTGATTTCATAAATTTGGCTTCCTCTAATACCTCATTTTCCTCTTCGTGTTCCAATATGGCCTGCAGGAATGCCCTCCGCTCATGGCTTGAAGACTTTTGATCAAACATGCCCGCCTGGATAACTTTCTGATCCACGTTCAGCTTGTATTTTGCAGCTGCGAGAATCTTTTCCTCCACACTGTTCACAGTGCACAGTCTCAGCACCCGCACCTCGTTCTGTTGACCGATGCGGTGAGCTCGGTCTTGTGCCTGCAGATCCTGTTTGTGAGAATAATATGATGTGAGGACTGAGGTGCCTGGGTTAGCTTAGCACAGGGGTCTTTACCAAAGAGAAAAATAAGGGAGGGCTCTTTAATCCATGTTCACCAAGGTAAGATTTTGCTTATGTTTTAAAAATACACAAGCTATTTTCTTTGGAAAAATTTGAGGTCATTTCTTGTTGGGGAAGCTTGGGTTTAAATTAATCAAGCCAAATGAAATAACATGTCAGGGTGTGAAAGCCAGTTCTCAAAATACTTTTGCCTGTCCATAGGTTTACCATCAGAATTAGCCCCTAACTAAAAAAAAAATCATATATTTTATGACAGAATTACAATTATTATTTATTAGTTGTATTACCTACAACTACTTCTAAGTTACAAGAAACATCTTCTCTTTGGTGTGACGTGCTAATGATGATTTTTATAACATCAATGAATGGTACATTCATGATTACACATATATACATACACATATACAAGTATACATTATGTATATATACATATACACATACATATATATACATATATATACACATATATATGTGTGTGTGTGTGTGTGTGTATATATATATATATATATATATATATATATATATATATATGTAGTGTCTGCTTAGCTAGTTCCTAGACCTAACCCAATCAAAGACTCAGTCTCTAGTTTGAAAAATGAAAAGGATTGCTCGCAGGGTAGGAAACTGATGAATTTTGGCAGACAGAAATTTGGCACCATGAGCCGGACGCGGTGGCGCACACCTGTAATCCCAGCGTCTTGGGAGGCGGAGGCAGGAGGATCACAAGTTTGAGACCAGAAGCAGTCTGAGTAACTTAGTGAGACCCTGTTTCAAAAAGTTAAAAAAAAAAAAAAAATGGACTGGGAGTGCAGCTCGGTGGTCCAGCACTTGCAAAGCATGCAAGAGCGATCCCCAGGGTTCAATCCCCAGTACTGCACAATAAAAAGAAATTGGGCACCATGTACCAAAATGTTAAATTTGGGTATGGCTTTGATGCAAAATTTCACTTCTGGAAATTTATCCTAAAGAAATAATCATTGAGTCAGGCTTGCTGGTGCATGCCTGTAATCCCAGCATTCAGGAGGCTGAGGGAGGAGGACTACAAGTTCGAGACCATCCTGAGCTACTTAGCAAGACCCATCTCAAAAAAACAAGAAAAAAAAATTGTGGATATGCACAAAGATTTATAAATAAAAATGTATCTTCTTAGCATTACTTATTACTTATAATTTTTTAAAAGCAAAAGTAAACATTCAATAATAACAGATTGGATAAATAACTTATAATATTCTACTGTCTATTCCAAGATAGTAGCATGAAAATTAATTGTAGAAGATTTAATAAGTAGAGATGTAAGTGAAAACTACCAATTATAAATGAGTGTATATATTAAGATCTTATATGTGCATATTTATCTACATCAAGAAAAGAGTGGGAAGGAAAGACAAACACCAACATGCCAAGACTGTTTATATCTCCAAGAAATAAGATTATAGGTACTATTTAATCTTCATTTTGCTTATATATAGTTTAATAATTTTTCTACTTTAAACACAGGTTAATCTTATAATGGCTTTAATTAAATCTTTAAATAAAACCTTTTATAAAAGTATGAAGCAGAGTCACCTAATTTTACAGCTATTCAAAAACTTGGCATGGTGCTTCTATTCCCTGTAGTCCAGGTGACAGTATCTGGGTCATGGCCGACTAGTTGTTTACACATGTCCCCATCACATCGGATATATTTTCAGGACAAACGTCTTTTCTATGTTTCCCGCATTCCTAGCACTATACTTTGCACAGAGTTGACGGTTAACAACTGGTCCTCCTGACCAGTCGAACTTCCTGGCTACCCATGCAGCACAAGGGGACAGTGGACAAAAGTGTGCCCAGAAGATGTGCTTTTGCTACAGGGAGCTTTGGAATTAAATGACTAATTAGGCAGATGTTTTTCCTAAGAAGACATTTGAATAAGTTCATATAAATATCATTGTGCTGAACCACGAGCACATCTGGGACCCATCCAAATTAGATTTCCTGGAGAGGAGAATGTGAAGTGGGTAATTAAAACTCAAAGGGGGAAAACACCCTGAACTCCTTGTCAAGCCCTTAGTCCAAATATCTCTCCCAACATTTCTTCACCAGGACAGCTAAGCGGCAGCCAAATGGCAAGTGCTGTGTCACTGACCTTTCTATTATCCCTGGGAAAGCGGTCGGCAAACTGTTTTTGATATGGGCCCAACACTAAGGATTCTGGACTCTCTACAAGCAAAATTTGAGCAACTGTTGATCTACAAGCAAAAATTGAGCAACTGTTCTCTCCAAAAGGCTAGTATCCATTCTTTCCCCATTTTACACTTTTATCTAAAGATGCGAAAAACATTCTGCATTTTCAGTTGTACAAAAACAAGTGGTGGGCCAGACTTGGTCCATGAACTGCAATTTGCAGACCTCTGTCCTAGAAGAGGCTGATAAAACCACAACAATACTTAAATGCAGGTGGCAGCAGGGGATAGGGAGAAGCAAAGGATGTGGATGATACACAAAGAGGGCAGAAAGTTGAGTGCTTGGGAACTTGCTGCAGCTGACTCTGGTGGTGTGGCAGTGGTGCAGGTTTGTGTGTTGACAATCACCTGTCTATTGGGAAAGGAGCAAAAGTTTAACATTTCTGAGCTGGAGAAGTTTATGGAATGTGAGCCTGGGAATCCTTAGGCAAAAAAGGAAGGGGGAGGATATTGTGACAAAGAAACGCTGCAATTAACTGGATGGATTACTCAATTCTCAGGCCTTAATCAGGTGTCCAAAGCTTCACCACGCTGATTTAGGTGTGAAAACACGTGAACCAAAGCCTGGCTGAGAAAAAGGCCTCCAAGGAGACTTTGTGGTTAACTTCTATAACAGCCACACACGGGCTAAAAAATGCAAGTACCAACCCATGATTCTCATGAACAGTTTGGAAAGAACAGTCTTGGTAACTTGGAGGGATTTTATCACTAATCCCACATCTATGAGTTTTATCTTTGTTTCTAGGTAGGTCTTCAATAAGGTAACATTAAGGCCTCTCTGTGCAATCTGTCAAATAAACCCCTTATTTCCTTTGGCTGCCCTAATTTTGATTCAACATGATAGAGAATACTTAATAAATATTTCTTCATACACAATGAAACCAACATGGTAAAAACAGTCCCCACAACCTTCATTTGAGGGCTATATGTTACATATAAATACAGATGCAGGGATGCACAGATACAGGGTAGAAAGAGATCAAACCCAGGATTCAAACCTAGACCCAGATCAGCCTAGGCTTGAATGCTGGCTGTGTGCTCCTGAGCAAGATCACACCTACTGGTATCCTTACATGCAAAATATACTGAGGACTACCTGAAGGAAGGTATGCAAAGAACCTAGTAGTTTCAGGCAGAGTCGCTGCTTAATAAGAGTTAGTTTCCTTATTGTTTAAATGAAAACTCACTACTCATCCATGTCACACTGAGATCACTGATTTCTGAGAATGAAAAAAAGTTTGCCCAAGCTGATGGCCATGTTTGAATGACAGATAGGAAAAAATTCTGGCCAGCCCAGTTTATCCAATCAGGTGGAAGTGAATCTACCTAGGGGAGACATACCCATTGGCAGAGGTACATGGCCCATGCTGAAGAACTCATGGTCAATTAGGTCAGAGGAAATTTTGGGTCCTGCATTTTATTGTCAGAATTCTAGTTCACATGTATTTTGGAGGGAACTGTTTAGGCCCCCATGTCATTTAACTTTAATTCTAGAGGCTCCCTTTTAGCTACTGGAGATAAAAGTCATGCCTCCCAAATTTGTGATAAAGAGGGAGGGGTAAGAGAAAGAGAGAAGCATAGATGTCCCATCATCCCTTTCCATGGTAAATTAGCATTTCCAGAAAGAGGGATCTCCTTTGGCTCTTAGAATTTATATTGTGCCGATGGAGATGAACACCTGAGGGTTGGTAGAAATATTTAGCTCAGAAGGCAAAACATAGTGAGCTCTCCATTCATCTCCCAATAGTCACCAACAAAGGCTTAGGTGCCAGTAAGTGGAGTACTCTAAACCTCCAGCCCAACTGGAGCACTCCACAGCAGAGGAATCACATATTCCTTCTCCCTAGATGTCCATCCCAGCTCAGTGCCTGCTGCACGATGGACACTCTCCACATTCATGCCTGTGAAGGAAACACTAAATACAAAAAGGTAAAAAGGAAAATGCTGGCCTCTCACGTGAATATGAATTCTACATATGGGATATCAACATGTAGAAAAAATATAAAAAATGTTTCCTGAAGACTTGGAACTCACAGACTCTGTACTGGTGGTTCCCACCCTTGTCAAAGGCAGGATACATTAATGTAGTTCTACTTAAAATTTTCCTTATAGGGAGTAGGCAGGGAGCATGGGCAGTATGCCAAGTGGAGGTGTAAGAGAACCTGTGATGATTCCCTCCAGAGCTTTCTAAGGATGTATCTAGACCCACTGAATAAGACACTGGGGTTGAGGGGTAGGGAACACGAAGCAGGCATGTGTATCTTTTAAGAGCTTTCTTATCATTCTAATGCACTTGAACTCAACTTCCTGCTAACACTGCCTTCTGTAAGCCTTTTCCACTCAACCCTCCCAGCAGACCTGAGACACTCAGTGTTACTGTTGAAGAAAGCCCAGTTTGGTGAGGATACCAAGTGAAGTGGATGTAGAATTCATTCACATGTAAAAGTTGTATTTTCCTTTTTACCAATGTGAATCCAACATTCATTCCAATATAAATGAGATCTTGACGATTACCATTCTATCCAGTATCTTACATGCAAGTACCTCACCTCTGAGGGTCAGTTAGGACACCAGTGCCTTAAAGAACCCATTCCACATTTTCTTATGTCACCAAAGTACTCTTTTAAAAACATGACTCTGAATGTACCTGGTAAGAGAAACTTACAATAATAGATGCTTGATAGCATATTTTTAAACGGTTTTAAACAAAACATAATAAAACAAAGTTAACTA
The DNA here is from genome assembly GCA_007922755.1 of Pedetes capensis. Lineage (NCBI taxonomy): Eukaryota > Metazoa > Chordata > Mammalia > Rodentia > Pedetidae > Pedetes > Pedetes capensis. The sequence continues at coordinate 42,582 of VMDO01009712.1, forward strand.
TCAGGTACTATTTGTTTGATCTCAAGGAAGTTACTTAACCTGTCTATGACTCAATTTCCTTGACTATTTGTTGTTGTTAGGTGCTATCTAGTTGGGTCTGCCTCACAGTGGTGCTATGTACAACAGAATGAAACACTTCCTGACACTGTGCCACGCCTAACACTATGTCAGTGCTTCTCTGCTGTTCATAGGGTTTTCAATGGTTGATAATTTTGGTTTTGTTTCAGGAGTGGGTTTCTAGGTCCTGCTCCCACTTTTGTGGTGCTGGAGATGGAACCTGGATCCTCAGAGAGTGCAGAGTGGAACTTTACCAACTGAGCTAACTTTCTGCAAATAGTAATGTTAATGACTTTGCAGGGTAATTGTGAAAAATGAGTGAAGCAATGCCCATATAGAGGCTGATACATGTAAGGGTCTGGTAAGTATTAGTTGCTGCTGTTCTTATTATTTTGGAACTTGGAATTAGGCTTTTTGTTTGTTTGCTTGCTTATGCTGGAGATTAAACCCATGGCCTCGAGCATGGGAAGGTCACACCCCACTCTTACGGCTCCAGTTCTTGGAACATTTTTGATTTATCCTTTACCAGATATAATTTGGTCAATGGGGATCCCAGGAGATGGGATTAAAATTTAGCAGGAACTGAATTTTTCCACCTCAGTCTTGAACTGTTCACAGGCATACAGATGTCAGCACAGTGCCTATACTCCTAGGGAAATGAGAAAGCAGCCATAATAATTGGAGAAACAGCCTAGTGGTTTAGAAATTTGCTCTGTCCTATAAATGTGAATGATGAAACTGATAATCTTTTAGTTCCTCTCCAGAGGGAGGCCTGGGCGTCCAAGCCCCATATGCACCTGGTGAGGATTCCAGTCGCTGTCAAAGATGACCACCGTGTCAGCTGCCTGAAGATTTAAGCCCAGGCCTCCAGCTCGTGTGCTCAGCAAGAAAATGAAATACTGGGACCCAGGTTCATTGAATTTCTTCAGCAAAGCAGCACGATCTTCAGACTTGGTAGTGCCTGAGGGGATAAGAAAAATAAATTTGCCAATTAACTCCTGTCTGAAAATGGCAGAGAACTAGACAAAAAGGCCTGCTTCCTTGAGAAATGCATCCAGACTCCTCTTACATTAGTGAGGCAAAAGCCTGGGTTTCTGTATTTTCCAAAGGAACTTTGAAAATTTTGCAATTAAAAAAAAAAAAAAGAAAGCAAAGAAAGAGAAAGATTGTTTAAACATTTCCAAGCAGGTACATGTGTAACGTTACAAATTCTACAAGATTCTTCCTCTAATCTAAGACTTAATGGAAACATTTCCTGGATTTATTTCTCAGCTTTAAAATACCAAATAATTTCAAAAGCCACCCACATATGTATACATACATGTACGTAAAATGGTTATTATAATGGCTTACAACCAATTTCTGATAGGCATTAAAGCAAGGACTTACTGATGCCAAGAGAATGAAAACAAAAGCAAAGTTACCTCTACTACTTTACTATTGGATTGCAACTAAGTATGATATGGCAAAACCATGAAATGTGAATGAAATACTTTTATCCTTTGTTAGCAAGACCTGAAGCCACAATACTAAGGAAAAAAAAAAAGTGAATCCCTTAGTGTGTTTCTCAGGTTAACATTCTACTCTGCTAGGTTCAAAAGATGCTAAAACCAAGCAAACAGATCACCATGTTGGCACCTGGGGTGGTTCACACCATGGAGTCTGAAGAGGCTCCAAAACAGTGAATTGGCAGAGAGCACCAGTCCTAGAGTGCGAAGCTCACATCTGGAACACACTTGTGTTCCAAACTAGCCCCTAAATCACATGTTATCGGTTTGTAATGTATTTACCCAGCCTTTTCATGAAATGTGTGGTAGAAAGGAAAAAAACAAAAACTAAAACTAAAACCCACCCAGCACTCCATCTGAATGTGCTTCACTAGAAAAGTATAGATTCTGAGTTTTGAAAAAGGCTTTTAGACTGACAGGAAATATATATGCATGTCACATGATACTCCCTGACTGACGGCTGTACAAGTATTATTTCTACATGTTGTTATTTTTTTAAGGATGAAAATATACCAGCAATTTATTTCAGAGGATTAAAACATTTAAGTGACTCTAGCTAAAGGAATCAAGTTACTTCTGAGGGTAAAGTTCTCAAACATAGGGGATCTGTTTTTCACATTTAGCAAAAATAACAAGTATCCTCCTGAGAAAGGAAAAAAATCAATTCTCCACATACAGCAAATAGGGATTAGGAGTGAGGGGTCTGGGGGACTTTCTTCATTTAATGAAGCAACATTCTTGAGATCCAGTTTACTTTCTAAATTAGATTTTTCATTTGGTGAACTGGTCAAATCTTGCCAGGATAAATTGTAGTAATCTAGATTCAGAGGAGGAGCATTAACATGCTTTATTGAGTGAGGCTGGAAATATGTGGAAATCTTTTTTTATTTTCAGGATTAGCTTTCTGAGATCATGGTAAATCATTTGTTCACAATGCTAGCAGAAGCCATGTTCTGTTTTACCATGAGACTTTCTTTTTATATTGTCTTTCCAGTTGTAATACTTAAAAACAAGTTTAGATTAATGGACCTTATATTTATCCTCTGCCTTAAACTGAAGGAAAAAGCAAAGAAACCTCAAAATACTTCCCAAAAGGGGAAAAGGTGAGGCTCCCAGAGATGACAACTATTTTCTCACACCAGGGTATGAAAATTTTACACACAGGTTCTCAGAGAACATAAGTTCAGCAGTTTTAACCAACTGAAAAATTAATAATCATATTTTAATATATAAGTACAAGTAATTGAGGAATATGCCTGTTTGGGATGAAATAACTGTTTGGGATGAAAAAACAGAACCCTGAAAAACAGAAGGGATATCAAAATTGCTTAGTCAAAGGAGTTCTCAGGCCCTATGTCACATACCCCAGGCACACAGATTGGCCATATATCTAGTGTATATTTAAACTGTGGAAATAGTTAGAGAGATGACAAATTACAAAAACAAATAACAAAAAGATTCAATCATCTTTTATGCAAAGCTATAGTATTTCTTATGACAAGGTTCAGAATTTGATGGATTATCATTTCTATTAGCCAAAGATCCCCAAGTCAAGATTTTTGCTGCTCATCAGCCATCTTTTCAGTATTCTCAGGGAGGTTCAAACTACCACTTAAGAGTTTATCCAGAAGCAAACACTTCTTACAGGGTTATGGGATTTAACGTGCTCAGTACTGGCAACAATCTCACAGTCTTTCAGACTTTGATGTAGAACATAACCAATTATAATACAATTAATAGCAAGGGCAATTGTGTTGAAAATTGCAGAATTTGCCAGAAGGAACACATTGCCAGACGTTCATGATTACTAATTTTCACTGAATTTCAGCTGCTCTTGGACAATTGCATCTTCTGGGATGAAATGTCACCAGTTGCTCTCATTCAAAAATCATTTCCAGTAAAAACAAAAACAATAATAAGATAGTAGCTAAATCCATTTGTGCAACTATAATCTTTGCAGAAAGTACTTGCTTAGCTTTTCACGAGTGATTGTTGTTCCTGAAGTTAAAATCTGAGACATCAAATTCAGCAATGAAAATCTGAAGACATTTTACCAATGGGGTGATGGGGGAGGGTGTGATTAGAAGGGTATGTACTAACTTATCTATGTATACACTGATTCTCCACCAATTCTCTCCCCTCTCAAAATGAGTGGCTGCCCAGCCAAGTAGGAAGATCCTGTCCAACATTCTCAGTCCATCTGTAGTACTTTATGGAACTTATTTGACTATTTCAACTTAATGGAAAGGACTCTGGAGGCAGGAAGAGTGAGTGGCCCATTCATCTTGCGTCTTTAGTTCCTGGTCATTTTCAATTAATCAATTCAATAATTTCATAAAAGTTCAAAGTCACTGTTAAAATGCTGTTGCAGATAAGCAAACTGTATTTAGAGGTAGGGTATATTTTGCTGGATATGCTAAAACTGAGCTAATTTGGAATCACATAGATCCAAGTCTCATCATTTACCTTTTTGTGTTCTTATCTATTAAATGGAGATCATAATAGCAGAGATAACAGGACCTTACCTATGGAGAAAATTACTCCATACAAAGTGCTTTGGCTAGTATTCCATGTGTAGTAGGTGTCCATAAATATTAGCTGTTAGAACTATTATTAATAATAACAAGAAGGACAGCAACTAATAGACTATTGAGGAGGATGTTTAAGGCTGGCAAGAAAACATTAGAATGATTTGCTTCAAGGAAATCACCTTTTATCCATTTTATAAATTCAAATATTCTCAGGTTGCAGTCCTTAGAGAGATGAGATTCAAAAAGGAGTGCCAGGAAGTACCAAACAATAGGTAGGACTCAAGGGCACATTTAAATCTAGGGGAAAATAAAGTCCTGCTATCCCTCACCTGAGCAGAGTTAAAGCAGAAAGGAAGAACCTGGAGTCTGTCCTCACAGGGAGGGAGGGACCAATCAAAGAAAGGAATAATCAGGAGATTTGTCAAAAGAGACAGACTATGGGTGATGAGACTGCACCTATGAATGGAAATTATTATTTACTTAACCATCCACTAGCTTTCAATGACTTTGGAGGGGAGAGGTAAAAGGGTTTGAAATCATCAAGTCTGCTGAATTTAGCTTGAGGATCAATAATAGGCCACACAGAGAATTTATCTAAAAACTCCAGTAAGAATGCATATAGCAAGTGTGAATTTGGTACATTTCCAGATTTACTTAATTAATGGCAAAAGAGGGACAAAATACTGGATTGAAAATAAAACAAAACCTTCTAACATAACATAAACTTTAGATTTCCTGCTCAACTAACAATAACATAATTATTGCATTAGATAAAAATAGGTATTAGCAGGATTGTGCTCTTAGTATCCAGAGATTAAACATATCCTGGCTGTAAATTAGCTCCCATTCCTGCCTACCACTCTGTCAACACAAGCATTATCCCCTGCCATAGTATGAAAACTGTGATCTCAGACCTCTGAAACATTATGTTCCAAATCAAAAATGTAATTTAGGCAATGTCCCTAAATTCATATTTTCTTCCACTCATATTTGTTTATTAATTCTTAGGACATGGTATTTAAATTTCACTCTTCAAGTCAGGCAAATATTTAGTTTGCAAAATCCAGGAAATTATGAAGTCACATCTCTGAACAATTTAACATGTAATATGTCCTACTTAGAAAAAGAGAGAGCCTTTAGTGACAAATGTAATCATAAATGAGCTATTTACACTGTTACTGGAGAAAGGAGATATAGGCTTTATCCCTAAAGTACGTATTCAGAGAAAAAAATTAAAGGCTTGTCAACATATTCTTCATAGTACCTAGGTAGCAGTCAGTCCTAGTAGCAAAGAGGATCTAAAAAGTTTTGTTTTGTTCAATTGTGGTGCTCACAGATGATCACAAATTCATTTGTGTTGAGTGGTATGTGGGATAAACAGCTGTGCAAATGATGCCAGCTTATGTGAAGCCAAAGGATATAAAAATCGCTAGCTCCATGATCTGCATTCACCCTGCTAGTCAATTCTTCAGTGATTCTGCTCTGTTTTAGCTGAGATTGACTGGCTCTAGGGCCCACTCCCCTTCATTCTCAGTAGCGTGCCTTCTCAGCTTAACCTCTATGCACTTACCATCAAGGCGCAGGTAAAGGAAGTTCCGAAAAGCAAAGTAATCTTCCATGATGGTCATGAGAGACGTCATCTGGCAGAAAAGCAGCACGCGGTGATTAGTCGCTCTCAGTTTTGGCAGAATACGATCAAGAAGCTCAAACTTTCCTGAGGCTCGATACAGCTCAGCCCTGAACCCAAAAATGCAAAACAAGAAGACAGAATTACTGCTGTCTTCTTGACGGATCTAGTAACATTTTATTTTGCACAAAGAGCTTCACACGTAGTAAACATTTATTAAGGAACTGTGGAATAAATGAAGAAGTATCAGCTCCACAGCTATAAGAACATTTAATGGAAAAAGAAAATACTTTCATATAAAACCCACAAAGGGGTATTGTACATGGTAAGTATGATGGCAGATTCTATAAAGAAAAAGAAACCTGTCCATGTTCCTAAGATTTTTCATGGTCTATTAAGCATATAAAATGGTTAATTCAAGTCACTTACAATTCATTCAAACATTTACTGAGCACGTATTGCATACCAAGCACAATGCTTGGTGCATGTACAATGATAAATAAAATGGGTAATTACAAATTGTGATAAGTACTATAAAGAAAAGCAGCAATTTACAATAAACTCAGAGCAACAGCCAACACCTTCTCTTTATTAGAGTGAAGTTTGACAAACTTTGGCCCTGACCTGTTGCCTCTTTTTATAAATAAAGCTTTATTGGAACAGAGCCATGATCACTCATTTGTTCTGTCTGGCCAATTTCATGCTACACTGACCCAGCTGAGTAGGTGTGACAGAGACTTTTTGGGTGAAAAAGCTAAAAATATTTCCTATCTGGCCCTTTACAGATAGTTTGCCAATCACTGGTTTAGAGCGTCAGAGGTGACTTCCCTGAAGAGATAATATTTTAGCTAAAACCTAATGAGTACAAAAGTATCCAGGTGAAAAGTAGAGGTATGAGGGTGGAGAGGAGAAAATTCCAGGGAAAAGAAAGAGCATGTGCCAAGGTTCTGAGGAGTAAAGGAGCCTGGTGACTCTGAGAAATGGAAAAAAATAATGGTGATTGTGGCTTAGATAGAAGTGAGGGGAGAGAAGTAAGGGGAGAATATCAGGACATGAGGTCAGAAGGGCAGGTGGCACGAGAACAGAAACCATGGGGCTCTATGAGCTCCACTGAATGTTCTGGTTTTCAGTGCAATGGGTAAGCACTGAGGTGTTTTAAACACAGGAGGGATGAGATCTGGTACATCTTTTTACAAGGTTTCCACAGACACTCCGTTGGGGTAGTGTGCAGAGGGGAAAAGAATCCCGGCTTACTCCACCTATGTGCAAGGTAAAACATGATGTAGCATGATAGAAACTATGCCATGATGTTGAGAAAGGCTTTCCTCTACATTAAACTGCTTTTGTAAATCAGAAACACTGTGTTATACAGAATTACAAATTAGTTTTAGGGCTGATAGGGTTTGGAAAACTCTAGTGCACATGCACTCAGCAACCACTGAGACTGAAACATCACTGGGTAGCTGATGTTATGACATCATCTTTCTAATAGACAGTTTCAAATGTATGTCTTCCTGCTACTTATCCCCTTTTCTGAGAACTGTCCTCCAGATACGCCCCTGCAGCCATGTTTCCATCCCGCACCCCCAGCCCCACTGCTGTGGGCAGCAGTGATCACAGGACCCAGAGGAAAGCAAGATGAGGAGAGGGAGGAGAGCTCAGTGGTGTTGCTCCAGTGTAGTGTCAAGTTCCGCTTCTTAAGAAGTGACCCAGCCTGTCCTTGGGATCCAACAAGGATCCCTCTGTCCAAGTGATACATTTTCACTGGGATGAAACAAACAAAACAGGCTTTCTGTTGGGGTAAGTTGCTTCTTTTTGTTGCTGCAAGGCATGAGTCTCTTCAACATCCATTGCCAATGAAAAATCCCTGCCAAGAGCAGTGGCTCATGCCTGCAATCCCAGCGACTGAGGAGGTGGAGGCAGAAGGATTCCAAGTTCAAGGCCAGAGGCAGCCTGTATAACTTAGTGAGACCTTAATTCAAAATAAAGAAAAATCCTTCTGTATAACAGACCATACTATAACAAATGACTGTAAAATCATACACATTTATAGCAGATGAGATATTACCTCTCGTATACAGGAATGCTAAATAGGTTCTCTTCAAGGCCAAGCTACACTAGTGGTTGGAAATGATAACCCTCTGAGGCTTCAGCAACATTTTAGAACACAAGGATACCATTAAGTCTATTAAGTGAGATCTATGTCCTCTCGACAGCCACTTGTTCAAGGCAAGAAGTAATTTATGCCAGCAAGTAAGAGAATGCTGACATCATTTTAATTAACAACTGCCTACCCTCTGCTGAGGAGCAAGGAGGACTAAGGAGGGTGGTAGTGTGCATGTGCAGGATAGAAAACACGAATGAAAAGAGTGTAGGGAAGACCAATAGCACTATATTTTTAAATTAAGAAAAAAATTAAGATTTACCCATTGATGACCCCATTTGAATAGCCCAGGTGTTCAGCAAAGGATTCCTTTAAAAGAGAAAGAAGAAAGCAATTTTAAAAATGAAATTATTAATGGCTTCTCTTTCACTGAAGTCACTTATGTATTTCTAGAACATAGTTAAAGCAAATAAAATAAGTGAGTAAGCAAATACGCATTGCAGAATGAACCAGAAACTCATGTCTCTGAGGTCAGTTTTTATTCCATCAGAAATGGATCCTGAGAGTTTCTTTGTCTCTGGCCTCCCAGATGAGGAGAGCTCACTGACCCAACAGTGCCTGAGCATGCACTAACCCAGAGATGAGCCAGGAGATGTTTCTGGGGATCTTCTCACAAGTTCAGGGTCCAGGCTAGAGGAATAGCTCAATGTAAGCAAGTCAGAATGAGCACCTACAATGTGAAAATGGGTAGCAATAAAAATAATGCTAACTACATATTGTAATTCTTAGTTCAGTGAAATCCTAACATCCCTCCCCTATTGTGCTGTTTCCCCTTACAAATAAGGCCCTAAATGTACTCTACCCTCCATGTTCAGCTCCCACTTTTGGGATACAGAACTTAATTACTTAACTCCCTCCTCACTGATTCAGAGGAAGAAATACTTGACAGGTCTCTGTGGCTTTTCTCCGTTCCCACTATATGGAAACAGAGACCATTGGAGGGATGAAGAGAAAGTCACATCGTCACTTTAGCCCCCAGCTGTCCCAGTTCAGATTTCTTACTCTTCTGATCACCTGCAGCTTTTCCTCCAAGGGGACCAGATCTTTTCCTCACCATTCATGGCAGCCTCCAGCCCCTCACAGCCCTGCCCTGTGGCAAAAGTGACACACATGGACAATGACCAAACCCCACTCCAGCTGCTATAATCACGCTCATACTGTCCACTGCCAGCCATTCCTTACTAGATTTTTAGGTTCCAGCCCTGTCTCCAAGCAGAGCTGAAAATAAATAAATAAACCAAACTGATGATATATGTTCATGGATTGTGATAAGATTAGGGAACAGCATCATTTAAAAATTTCCTACCTCCTGTTTGAATACTCCCAGGGAGGTGGCAAGATCAGCCTTGAGACCAGGCTCGTGAATGATTTAGTACCAACAAATGGTGTGTGGCAAACAAAGAACAAAGGTAAATGTCCACAGCACCTCAGACTTATAACTGCCAATAAAAGACTTGCCAATAACTGGGGGTCTCTGGTTTCTAAGAAGAGGCTCCTTAAAGTTTTATGTTAAACTGCAAATCAAGATCTCTCTTTCTACTGACTGCTTCCTAACATGGGAAGAGGCAGGCACTGGAGGGCCTGTTCCTTACACTTAGCTTCCTTTCTGACCCCTCTGCCCTTCCAGAGCTCTAGACAGAAGCTTGAAGAGAGCAGACATCATCCCCCTTTCTTCCTGACAGGGCTCAGAACATCTGGAAGGTTAATTCTTTTAGGATAACCAGAATGAAGTAAGAGTGACATTTAACTTTCAGTTTCTAAGTCCACAAAGCCCCCTGTAGATGAGAGCAAAGAGTTAAAATTATTTTCAGGAGAAACGGAATGGTGAGTGCCAGGCTAACTTGACACAATGCCAATAATTTGCATCGTTATATTTTTTTTCCAGCCCCTTGAACTCCACATATACCCAGCGCTAATGCACTGACATCTCACATCTGTTTAACACATTAGTTAACAAGATACTTCGTGTGTTAATATTTAACAGTTGATTCACCTGCCAGGCCTATAATCTATTATTTCCCTCTCACTACATAGCAAGCAGGCTGGGGGGTTAGCTCAGTTGGCAGAGTGCCACCCTGCACTCTCTGAGGCCCTGAGTTCAAGGCCTAGCACTAGAAATATGGGAGAAGGCCCTGGCAGCACACTCCTGAAACAATCAGCTATTGAAAACCTGTGAATAGCAGAGAAATGCTGACATAGTGCCGGGTATGGCACAGTGTCAAGGAGTGTTTCATTCTGTTGTATGCAGGGTTGCTATGACTCAGACATGACTCACAGGCACTTAACAAAAAATCAACCAGCCCTCAGCTTGGAGATTCTGAGAAACTTATCTGATCAAGTCACAGTGACAAAGTGTCCTGTGACATGAACTCATTATTGCCCATTGGGTTCTCCTTCATCTGTATGTCAAAATAACTATGGCTTATTAGTAGGATGATGATGATGATGATGATGATGATGATGATGATGATGATTATTATTTTATGTGTTTTGAGACAGGGTCTCGCTAACCTAGGCTATGTTGGAACTTGCTATGTAGCCCAGGCTATTTTGGAACTTACTATGTAGCTCAGGCTGGCCTTGAACTCATGTTGATCCTCCTGTCTCAGGCTCCTGAGTGCTGGGATTACAGGGGTGCGCCACCACACCTGGCTTTTGGTAGGATTATTTTTTCAAGTGTTGCAATTATCATTTCTCTTAGATCTATACGTACATTCTCTCTCTGTACTAAAGTCCTATCTCAACTGTGCTGGGTAATGCTCTCTGAGTGTGGATCCCCTCCCCTTCACCTATGGACACTCTCTCCTGTGGACCCAAAGGTCACATCAGTGTCACAAGTCTTTCTACTCACCCAACACAGTTGTGACAGGAATCTAGTATGGGGGCAGGGAATAAACACTTGGACCTAACAACTATGATTGCCAAAAATAAGGGAAGAAAAAAGAATACTGAGAGTTAAGAATATTTCAACTGAATTTTTATCTTGTGATTAAGTTTTACTTCTACAGAAGCTTCTACTTATTGTGTAAAAAGAAATTGGTACGGCCACTAGAGCCCTGCCATGATTTTTCTCTGTCTCTTGCTCAATTTGCAGTGTGAAGCAGGCAAATAATTGCCCCCAGGACCACGTGGTTCCACAGCAACACTGAAAACGCACAAGGTGATGGCGGTTCCTTTTCATCCCTGCTCCAGCCAATTGCTCCCACTGGGGTGAAACCCTGTCAGAGTAGGAGACATATTCACATGGAGTGGGCAGGACAGGAAATGTCCCCTCCCTTAAAAAACAGTGCTCCAGAGATGTAAGCATCAGAATAAAAGCAATTGATTTACATTATGATGGTAGAAACAAGAGAGGAAAAAATAAGTCTAAGTAACAGATAAAAGCCAGTGTCTTTCACAAAAGAAATATTTAAAGAAAATCTTTTGCTTCAATATTTATAAATACATTATTTTAATATTTTCCACAGCCTCCTCCTGAGAAAGCTGGATATATGTGTCATTATCTTCAATTGCAGAGCTGCCACTGTAAGTAACCAGGTAATTCACAGTACTTACCCAAACCCACATAATGAGTCATCGCTTGCAACATTTTCTCACTACTTTAAACTCCTGGTTCTAAAATTCCAGAGACTCAGGCCTTTGGTGCCAAGGAGAAGCCATACCCAGGAAATCTGGGTGTGTTAATTCTGCCTGAAGAGCTATCACATCATGCTGTTTTGACTTCCACACACAGGCTTTAGACCAATGGGGGGTTTTGCTTTTTGCTTTTTTAACTAGTGTTAATAAGATGAGCACCATGAGGGTATAAACACAGGATACAGACTTACCTCAATGTGCTGAAACATATACGGGTGATTGCAGATTTTTCTCAACTGCATGATAGTGTTCATAAGTGTCTTTGCACCTCCTTTCCCCTAAGAGTAAATAGAAAGAGAAAAATAGAACTAATTATTAATTAATCAGGTATTTCCAATTTTTAAAAACGAGGCTTCAGGGCCACAGGTGAAGCTCAGTGGTCCAGCATTTGCCTAGTAAGTGTGAAGGACTGGGTTCAATCACCAGTACTGGAAAAAAGAAAAGAAAAGGCAAGACAAGACAAGACGAAAGTAGGCTTCTTGTAGAAAGGAAAAAGGGCCTCAGGTCTTCTTAGTAACCTATACATCTTGCAGTCCAAAGGTCCTGTTGTTATGTGGCTATTTCTGAGTTAGCTATAACATCTTCTTTTTTATTAATTCATCTTACAAGAAAAGTGTTTTGGAATTATGTCAAGTTGATAGCTTTGTGTCATGACTTGTCTGCTCCCTAGAATTCTGGCAGACAGAGCACATAGGACAGATGCCCAGGGAGTGAAACTGGAGTTTTAGATTTTCTGAAATGCCACCAGACACTTGGGCAGAATGTGTTTTCTGCAGACATGACGCCAGTGGAACTCACTCTTCTGGTAAGAGGAACATAAACAGGAACATGCGCAGTCTTTCCTTCTGCCCCAGTGCCGGTAAGTGGTTAACAGATTTCCTTCGGCAACTATAATAGCTACCGAAAAAGGCTCAGTGCTTTACTTTAACAAACCAGCATTAGCAGGGATGCTTCCTAGGAATATTTGGTGCCATAGCCATGAGACAATGTACCACAGCACCTTGAGTTCTGCTGGCTCCCACAACATACCTTCTTGTCTTTCTCAGAACCATCTGTGAGGAGGATCCCCTTGGCTTGCATATGACGATACAGAATCTTCTGCAGAGCTGACATGTCACACTTGATCACATATTCCACCTGGGGAAGGAGAACAGGAAGCAGGTAAGGGCAGGAGAGGAAGCTGCTGTTCTAAGATGGCTACTGAGATGTAGCAGTTAGCCCTACTCCTGACGCAAGGAGAAGGCGCCTCTGTCCCGTTCGTTCCTGGCTTCACAGGACAGGAGCTAGGACAGAGCAGTGGAGCAGACCATGGTCCTCACTGTTAAAGGCACCATTACTATGGGTGAGACCCTCAAAAAGTTATATGTAACTGAAACCAAAGTCAACGTTTCCTGGAATTTCTTGACTTGGTTCCACATTTACATCGAGAGTGTCTTGCCAACTGTTCACACTCAAAAATGTTCAATATAGGGTAGTTGCGGTATTTCCTCTGCTTCTCAACTATACCTCTTTCAAGTGAACAAAACAGTTTTGGATAAACAGTGACTGGCAACATCCTATGAATTTCTTTGTAAAACATTATTTAAATGAACACATACGGCTACACCATACCAGTCTTAAAGTGACATTTATAATAGGCTTAAGTTGACTATTATTAACCCCTACTCTTGAGAAATGATGAGATACAACATTGGGAGGACAACAGGTAGAGGAGAAAAATTAACCCACAACTGGACACAATTTTATGGCCATCTAAAGGAGGACAAGGCCTCCCGTGCTTCCTGGTGAAATATGACAAAATCCAATTTAAAGCAGTTAAAGGGAATTCATGTGCCTATGGTTTATCACACACCTGCAATTCTTTATCATACTCCTAATGCATAAGATCTATTTTTTCCCTATTATTGTTTTTCCTTAATAAAAAAATCCCAAGAATACAAATGTGTCATTTTCATAAATAAATGTCAGGCTAATGCCTAGATATCTATAGAATGTGATTAAAAGGAAATCAGCAAGCTGTCTAATGTTTAATAACCTGATTAAAAATGATCAGGTTATGTTCAGCTCTGAGGGCCAGAGACAAGAGGTCACAGATGAAGAGAAGTTGAATATATTTACTGAACTTTTGCTTTACAAGGAGCCTGTCAAGCCAGGGGGAACCAAGACTGATAGTCTTCTGCCACTTGTTTTCATGCATCTGCCTAGATTAGCCAAAGACTTGCTCTTCTGCAGAAAAGTTAAAAAGAGCAAGTAGCCCACCCCAAACTTGGTTTAGTTTTTAATGACCACCTTGGTTAGGGAGGAAAAGCAAATCTCCAAGTGTAATAAATAAGTACATACTTAATACAAACTCTGTGTTTTATACACCTGATCATTCTGTAACTTTAAGATACCTCTTCTTTTTTTGTTTTTTGAAGCTTTATTGAGATATAATTGACAAAAATTCTATTTAAGGTGTATAGTGTGATGTTTTCATCCACATGTACACTATAAAATGGTTACTACTATCCACTTTTTTAAGACATCACACCACAATGAAATCTGATGATGGTAAAGAAAAATATTAAACAAGTTCAGACTTTAACAAGTGTAATGATAAAATGACACCAAGGGCCAATATTCTGGAGCTCTTTCTATGTACTAGGCCCTGTGCAAAATCCTATATGTGCCTTTTCTCATTTGACCCATATAAGAGCTGTATAGGGCAGTCATGTTCAGGATCCTCATTTTATACACAGGGAATCCAAGTATCAGAGAAGTCAAGCTACTAACCCAAAGTAATTCAGCTATTCAATGATACCGTTAAGATTTGAAACAGAAGCCAGGTGCTGTGGTGCATGCCTATAATGCCAGTTACGCAAGTGGCTGAGGCAAGAGGATCACAAGTTTGAGGCCAGAAGCAGCCTGTGTAATTTAGTGAGACTCTCTCAAAATTTTTAAAAAAGGGGGGAGGGCTGGAGGAGCAGCTCAGTGGTAGAGCACTTGCAAAGTGTGTGCAAAGTCCTGGGTTCAAACCTACAGTACTATAAAAAGAAAAAAAGAGAAAGAAAGGAAAGAAAAAAGAAAAGAAAGAAAGGGAGATCACTCTTTTAAACTCCACACTAAAGAGGATCAAGGAGATTTTTAGGCTTCCCAGTTCTGCCTGGCGATCATCTTCCCCTGGGTCTCCTTTCTGCCTTATTCACACCTTCCTGCATGTGGAAGAAATGGCTGTTTTCAGATGCATCAGGGGATGGCAGATCCAGAATCAGGGACAGAACCCTCACTCACCTACCTATCAGGCAGCTACTGCTAAGGGCCCACATGATGGAGTCTGGGAAGCAGGAGGTGTGCCTGATAATACCATGGGGTCAGGGACACTAATCATGCTCAAGATGGTCATATCAACAGAGGTGAGCCCCTCCCGAGGATCTGAGGGATGATCTTGGGAGGGGAAGACCCTCAAAGCCTCCTCCCTCACAGGCCTGGGGGCAATAGAAGATAGTTTGATATATATGGCCAAAATCATTGTCATAAGCTCTGCCAATGCATTTTACATTTATTTCTGGAAACTTCTCAAACACCTATTTGTTTGCTTTTTTACTTTTCTCTCCACCTGGGATGTCCTTATTCTTAGGGCTCCTTTCTGAATCCTCCTGTAACTGAAGGCTTTTTTAAAAGATCTTCCCCAATCACCCTATCAGTTAAAACTGACTCATTTCACCCTCCCTCAGAGGAGTTGGTCATGAGGCATGTTTGAGGGCATTTGCTTATCAGGAAGGCATGCCAAAGCCTACTCTTCCAATATATGTCAATATATCAATTCATAAATGGTATGCATGCATGAATGTTAATGTCTCAAGATATAAGTTACTTCTGGGTATGGGAAAATGATAAAGTGACTCATGTCCATATTTCAAGATGCCAATGTGATGACACCTAATATTGTTGTTCAGTTCCAGTCTGAGTACTCTAGGGTGCAGCTGATGAAAACCAGCACTAGGAATGCGAAAAGAGACAGGAAGACCTTGGTTCTGATGCTCGCCTGTGCTCACACTATACAACTTGATTTCAACCTGTAGCCCTTGGTAAAATCTTATTAGGTCCTTCTGGGGACCAGGGGTCGTAGTTTGGTTAAAAACTACATCAGGGGCTGGGGATGTAGCTCAGTGATAGTGTATTTGCCTGGCATATGCAAGGCCCTGGATTTGATGCCCACCAATGCAGGGGCAGAGAGCGAGCAAGAGAGAGAGAGACAGAGAGAGAGAGAAAGAGACAGAGAGAGAGAGAAGGAGGTACTAAACCCACTTATCTGAGTACAAGGAAGCCCACAAAGGCCTCTTAATGGGCAGAAAATGAATGAGCCAGGCAGTAAGGATGAGTGGACACAGACGCCCCAGTGCGGGAGGCTCTCACCCATGCCTCCCCTGGGATAACTCAGGCACATGACTGACCTTCTGACATACGTAAGTACCGCGTGGATATCAACGTCAATCTGTATGTTATATATCAATGTAGCTTAATATTTTTATTTTTAAGAGAAAAATATGCATGGTTGTTCTAACCTCACTATACTCTAGGGTATTATGAGGGAGTACCCCACCAGACAAACCCCTCCATGTGTGTTCACTGGAGACTCCTGCCCTAAAGCCCCTGAATGCCTGGATCATTCCTTTGTTGAGGTGGATGATGTTTCCTTCCATCGTCACACCAGTATTCTGTGTGAGCAGACTCCATCTCCAAGGCGACGTTGTTGGCCCCTCGTACTATGCCTCTCATTCCCAGATAGCACCTTTCACTTGGCCTGAGTGGAGGGCAATGCACAGAGAAGCCACTGACAGCCATGGATTGAGAAAACAGACAGAGTGAATGATCCCAACATAGACAGACAGACTGACGGGGACAAGGTGATAGAGATTTCTACAAAAGTGGTGGCAACTTTCACTCAGTTGGATCTAAGTGCATACCCCACCCCACTCCACAGCAAGGTGATAGCACCTGAATAGGGCATGGATGTGAAAGTTCCTCCCATATCCTGGCGCTGTAGGAAGTGAAATTGTTGACTTCTTAATAGAAATGATTTCCCCCAATAAGTTGAGCTTGAGAGACCACTGGAGCTATTTTTAATTCAAGTTATATGTTCACTTGAGGTGTTAACTTCATGTACATGGTAATTATCTCCTGAGAATTTTGTTAATAAATGGCCAAAGTAGTCCCTACAAGTAGGTCCCTACTAATGATTACACTAGCTAAAAGTCTCTTTCCATATAACCCTGTAGAAGATTTTGAGCTTTATTCATAGTTTCTGCCTGCATACCATTCTTCAATTATGATTCACATTCCAAAAGGATGTATTATTGGAACAATGAACCTGGACTATGGCATGTGATGTATAAACACACTGTGACTTGAGATTTTTTTTTAAAAATACCATTCAATTTATAAAAGTCCTAGGTCCTGGAATCTGTGGCATGAAAAAAGAACAATGGTAATGAATAGTTATATTACGCATGCCAAGCTTTTATATAATGAATATATAGGTTGTCCCTCTAAACAAAGCTTTTGTTCAGTATTTACACAAATTATATCAAAATCAGGACTGATTTTAAGTAGGCCAACCTCTTGTTAACCTCAGACATATACATATTTTAACATAGTTAGATACCAGTATGGACCCAGCCAATTGCATAGTTGATTCTTGAGGATATGAATTAACAAAGGAGCAAGTTAGTGCAGAAAATCTCAGATGGCAGCTAAATCGAAAAATCAATTTTCATTTAGCTTAGTTGTTTTATGTAATCCCTTTTCTGTTAACTGGCATTCTTTCCCAAGTATAAGGAAATGATTTTATGCCAGCAGGTCGGAGGGGAGCATGGTATATTCTCTTGCTCATTAGGTGTTTCATTAGCCTAATATTAAAACTAATTTTCCTATGCAACAGAGATTCATTTATCAAACAGTGTCCTTTCTATAGACCTGCTGTAGTTTCTCCCAACAAAGTACAGATAAGATGCTCAACATTATTAGACATTACAGAAATGAAAATTAAAGTTTAAAGACATTACTACATACCCATTGAAATGGTAAACATCTTTCAAAGAAACCTGACAATACTGTATACTGAAGAGAAAGTGGAAGAACTGAAAAACTCATACCATACTAGTGGGACTAAAAAAGCAGTTCAGAAAATATAGAAAACAATGTGGAAGTTTCTTACAGCATTATGTATGCATTGACCATATGACCAAGCAATCATACTGCCAGGTAGTTAGTCAAGTAAAACAACAATCCATGTTCACACCAAAACCTATATACAAATGTTTACAGAAGGTCTACCCATTATCATTGAAAACTAGAAACAACTCAAATGTCTCTCAACTGTAGTGTGTCCATAAAACAGAGTGCTTACTATTCAAGAATAAAAATAACCCAACTGTTGATATATGCAACAACTTGGATGACTCCCAAGCACATCATGCTGAGTGAAAGAAGCCAGATGCAAAAGGCAACACATTGTCTAATTCTAGTCATATAACATTCTCGAAAAGGTGAAGCTTTAGGGATGGAGAGCAGATTAGAGGTCACATGAGGCTAAGAGGAGAGGGACAGTTCGACTAAAAAGGAAGCACAGGGAAATTTTTTTTGGAGGCATGGCTGATAGAATTGTTCTGTAGTTTGCTTGTGAATACGGTTAACATAACTCTGCATTTTTTAAAATTCTAAGAGGCTTGGGAGAAGGACCTGGCAACCCCCTCCCAAAATTCAATCTGCCATTGAAAACCCTATGAACAGCAGAGAAGCACTGACAATAATGTTTCCCCTGTTGTGCAGAGGGTCCCTATGAGTCGGATACCGAGTCAACGGCACCTAACAACAACAACAACAAGAGGAGTAAATTTTATTACATGTAAATTAAAAAAATAATTAAAAAACACTTTCCTGATTCTTTGTTACGAAGACATTTGAGAATAATTGCCATAGACATACATAGCCTTTTCCTGCCTTTAGCCATGATTCCTTGATAGATCCTTTATACAGATGGAGTAAGACATACACATTATTTATGGCTATAAGCAAGGGGTGGCAGAAGAAACCTCCATACCACCTCCATGTTAAAAAAAGAAAATCCTAACAATGCACAAAAAATAGAGCATGAACATCAGCCAAGTCAGATCAATAGCAGCCACAGACATGCACAAGCTGACTGGTCCCTACTTAGGTTGAATGGTTCACGGAGCTAGAGATGTGGGAGAGCCACAGGAAGCATGTTGTTGTTGTTAGGTGCTGTCGAGTTGGTATCCAACGCATAGTGACCCTCATAGGGTCTTCAATGGCTGACTGTTTCAAGATTGCCTTGAGAATGGATTGCCAGGTCCTTCTCCCATTTTTGCAGTGCTGGGAATTGAACTCGGGACCTCAGAGACTGCAGTGTAGCGCTCTACCAACTGAGCTAAGTTCCAGCCCCACAGGAAGCATAGGAAAGACAAAAGAAGAGTGAGAAAGGATTTGAAGGGGAAAAGAAAGTGGAACCCCCATTAACAACAGAAGTAGCAACATGAGTAGAAAATAAGGACTATGGTGGCCATAGTTGTCATGGGTGGGGTGCCTACCATGTGTCTGGCATAGTGTTATAAGCACCATTTCTACTTAATCCTCATGACAATTCTGTGGGGGCAGATCACAACAATTCTGTAGGGGCAGATATTATTTTTTTCCAGTTCACTCATAGGAACATTGAGGCCACTGTGGACAACACCACACACAACAGTATCGTACATACCTCAAACACAACACTCTGGGTATAAAGAATACAAGTATAGTTATGCAGGAGACTTACTCTTGACAATCTGAGAGCAAATGCATTTTTAAAAAGTTTATCATCCTTCAAGGATACTCAGGAAGCTCTCTTGTAGAAAGAACCATAGAGGAAATATTTTAGTAAATCAAAGAATTCTTTTGTGATATAACAGATCGTCTCATAATCTTTATGCTACAAACATCTTGGTTTTCCTGCAATGGATTTTCTTAAAACAGAGCATACTTTTCACTCCTAATGTGTTTTTAAAAGATCTATCTATATTAGCTAGTCTTGGAAGTGAACAAATAATATTAAGAAGGGCTTCTGTTAATTATATTTCATTTTTATACCTCTTTTAAGGAAAAAAAAAAAGAAAGAAAGTCTGGGACATACAAAAAGCATTAACATTCTATGCCTATAACTTGCAGGACCACAGTAATAGCATGCCAGTAGTCCAAGGCATCCACATGACCACTGTGCCCACTCACCAGTTTATCTGTTTAGTAACTCAACTACATCATGAATAGAAATGGTGTTACCCAAAGAGGCTAAGACCACGGGGACTCAAAGGGAATGTTAACATCACTCATTCACCAGCAAAATATAATACTTCAATATTTACACTTTTACTAGGATAAGCATGTTATAAAAGTTTAATTTTTTTCTGACTATTAACGAATAGGGGATTAGGGAAGAAAATTCTCTCTTAGTAAAGTGATCAACTTATACATACTATCTTGCCAACTCACAGTTTTTAAAAATGAACAGGATGAACCAATTGGTCCAAAAATAGTTGTTACCCAGAAAAACCACAATCATGCAAAAATAAGACACTTCAGAATTGGCTCATTTAAAGAAACTCAAAAATATTTCATGCAACAAATAGTATATAATGCTAAACTATTTTTTTTAGAGAGTGAAATTTAGACTTTAAATTTGTATGGTTCCAAAATATGATCAGGGATATATTAAACTAATATTCAAATCTAGCCTAGAACTGTGGAGCTCAGAGCTCAAATGATATTCAAAATGACTGAAAACAGCTTTCAAAGAGTGATTTGAAAAATATTGCCTTAAAATGTTCACAAAATATTATCTTTTACAGTGTAAGACAAAAATCATGTCCTAGAATAATTAGATGATGTGCTCTAATTTGCAGAAACTATTTCTCACTTGCTATCAGATGCTTTTGAATTATGGTGCTGGAGACAGATATTGAATATACCATGGACTGCAAAAAGAACCAATAGATCTGTCCTAGAAGAAGTGCAACCAGAGTGCTCCTTGGAAGCAAGACACTGTGTCTTGAGTATTTTAGACAAGTTATCAGGAAGGACCAATCCCTGGAGAAGGACATCATGTTTGGGAGAGTGGCAGGTCAATGAAAAAAGGAAGACTCTCAACTAGATGGACTGACAGTGTCTGCAAAAACGGGCTCAAACACACAAAAAAATCAAGTGCATGGCACAGTGTCAAGGAGTGTTTTGTTCTGTTGTACATGGAGTCATTATGAGTTGGACCCACCTCAATGGCACCTAACAATCAGACTGGTGACATCAAAAAAATTTATATGAATATTAACATTAATATTAATATTGAATAAACTTTCAGGAAACCTGGCAGATGCTTACTATACCCTTCAATAATGACACATGCCAATCATTTGCTTTACAAGCAGAACAATGCTAGAGGGCGTGCAATAGTGAACTCAACAAGAGCAATAACGTAAAAATATACATAAAGTTAAAATGTAGTGATATTCAATGAATTTGGTAATTTTATAAAAATCTCCCCAAAAGCTTTTGGAAACCACACTAAAAACGCTATGATTTTCCTTCTCTTCTCTAGCTCTATTAAACAAAAAAATCACTTCAGCATATTTTCAAGATACTTATAACTAAAATATAAGCCTGCTACTATAGAAACACAATTTTAGGAGCAGGTACTTCAAATATATTTTCAGGAGGAAAAATAAAACAAAACCTCACAACTTTTGAATTTGCAACATACTTTTTCTGGAAGCTGAGATTCAACTTCTTTCTTCAGTCTCCTCAGTAAGAATGGTCTCAATACCTTATGCAGACGCCTGATGATCAATATAGTTTCTTCTTCATTTAAGTCCACCTACAAAAGAAGCATAGATGAATTTGGTTTTTAAAAGGCTGTTCCACGTAATAAAGCATTACGTTATAATTATTATGTATTTCAATACATGATTGAAATTTTATATGCACTAAAGGCAGGTTTATGCCATCATATATGCTCACCAACTAGGAATAAAATGGCCTTTAAATGGGTGTCTTTGTTTTAATGCTTACTTCTGTGGAAAAAGGTCCAAAAATCCAGTTTTAGATTAGTAGTGTTAACAGCTCAAAGTCTTATGGAATATGACTGGCAATAAAGACTGATTGAAGATTGAGACAGCATGGGAGAAAGATGGCAATATTTAATGTGTTCCTACTTAAGATGAAGCCTTAAGATTGGCCCCTTGACTTTGGCTGTCTCTGATGCAGAAACATAAGAGGTAGAGGCATGAGCATGAAAAGAGGAAGAACAAATGTCTACCCTGTCTAAACTGGTGGGTTTTATGTCTTTAACTCCTTTCCTTTGCTCTGCTCTGATTTTATTCAAATTTAGTTCTATTTTATAAAATCTCCTAATTCTTGCCCTTGAATGTCAACCAGCTAAAGTAAAAGGAAGGCATGATAAAGTTAAGGAACTAAACAGAAGATTTCAAAGGGCAGCTCCAGAAGACAAAATCAAATATTTTAATGACATGTGCAAAGAGCTGGAGATAGAAAAACAAAAGGGAAGAACATGCTCTGTTTTCCTCAAGCTTAAGAAATTGAAGAAAAAAATTCAAGCTTTGAGTGGCAGTAGTAAAAGATTCTACAGGGAAAATATTAAATGATGCAGGAAACATCAAAATAAGATGGAAGAAATACACAGAGTCATTATACCAAAAAGAATTGGTGGATGACCAACCATTTCAAGAGGTTATATATGATCAGGAACCAATGGTGCCAAGGAAAGAACTAGAAGCTGCCTTGAGGGAAGTGGGGAAACACAAGGCTCCAGGAATTGATGGAATACCAATAGAGATGTCTCAACAAATAGATGCAGCACTGGAAGTGCTCACTTGTTCATGCCAAGAGATTTGGAAAATAGCTACCTGGCCAAATGAGTGGAAGAGATCCATATTTGTGCCAGTTCCCAAGAAAGGGGATCCAACCGAATGTGGAAACTATTGAAGGATTAATACCACATTAATCATTAATACCACACATAAGAAAAATTTTACTGAAGATCATTCAAAAGCAACTGCAGCAGTAAATAGATACAGAACCGCCAGAAAATCAAACCAGATTCAGAAGAGGGCATGATATCAGGGACATCATTGCTGATATCACACAGATATTAGCCAAAAGCAGAGAATAATAGAAAAGCATCTATGTATGTTTTATGGATTATGCAAAGACTTTTGACTGTATGGATCATAACAAATTAGGGATAACACTGCAAAGAACAGGAATACCTAATTGTACTAATTGTACTCATGAGGAATCTGTACATGGACCAGGAGGCAGTCTTTGAATAGAACAAGGAAACATGGCCTGGTTTAAAGTTAAGAAAGGTGTGCACCAGGACTATGTCCTTTCACCCTACCTCTTCAATGTTTATGCTGAGCAAATAATCCGAGAAGCTGGACTTTATGAAGAAGAATGCAGCATTATGATGGAGGAAGACTCATTAACAACTGTTTTATGCAGATGACATAACTCTGCTGAAAGTGAAGAGGACTTGAAATATTTACTAATGAAGATCAAAGAACACAGTCTTCAGTATGGATTGTAACTCAACATCAACAAAACAAAAATCCTTACAACTGGATCAGTAAGAAACTTCATGATAAATGGAGAAAAGATTGAAGTTGCCCAAGATTTTGCTTTACTTGGTTCTACAATCAACACCTGTGGAAGCAGCAGTAAAGAAATCAAAGGATACATTGCATTGGGAAAAGCTGTAGCAAAAGACCTCTTTAAAGTATTGAAAAATAAAAATGTCAAATTAAAAATGAAGATGTACCTGATTCATGCCATGGTATTTTCAGTTGCATCATATGGTAGTAAAGGCTTGACATTGAATAAGGGAGACAGGAGAAGAACTGAGGCTTTTGAATTATGGTGCTGGAGAAGAATATTGAATATACCATGGACTGCCAAAATCAACAGATGTGTCCTAGAAAAAGTACAACCAGAGTACTCCTTGGAAGCAAGGATGGCTAGACTGCATCTTACATATTTTGGACAGGTGGTCAGGAGGGACCAATAACTGGAGAAGGACATCATGTTTGGGAGAATGGCAGGTCAAGGAAAAAATGGAAAACCCTCAACTAGATGGACTGACACAGTGTTTGCAACAATGGACTTAAACATAAGGAAGATCATGTGCCTGGCACAGAATCTGTGGCACAGAATCTGTACGCAGAATCAATGTGAGTCAGACCCAACTGGAGGGCACCTAACAATTTTGTTCATGTCCCCGTTAGCCTCTAGGGAGCAGAGTTTATTGATATTACTTTCTACAAATGGGCAAGCCAATTAACCACTGACAAATGGAAAATATGCTCCTAAGGTACCTTGAGATTAAACAACAAAAGTGTTCAAACATAGATTTTCCTAAAGCATTCTAAGTGGCTTTCCATTCCTATAGTTAAGGAACCACTAGTCAAAATGGCATGTACTTGTTTCTTTTCTTGCAGTGGCCCAGGCCTTCTTTTCCCAAGCTCAAAGAGAAGACAGCTGAAGGAATAATAATAATAATAAATTATAAAATGGCTACTCTAGGATTTTAGGAGTATTTATGTATATACAAAATGGAGGTTCACACTGAAACCTGCAAAATACATGTACAGAAAATTAACATAAACTAGCTCAGTTTTACACAAAAACTCTACATGGAAATACTTCAAAGGAAAGTCTGTTTATAATAAGGAAATATTTCTATCAGTGTCTGTATTCAGTTAGTTGGTCTGGCTAAATTAATTCAACAAATATCTCCATGTTCAACCTCTCTGTGGCCTACTGCAGTTAAGCATTGTACTAGTCAGGAACATTCTCTAGTGGCCTGATAAACACGTTGGCAAAAGGCAAAGGGGCTGGGATGCCCCATACACTGCTAGATTCAGAGGGGAAAATAGCCCTGGGAGGAGACCATGTCCACTCCCTGATGGGCTGCATAAAGCAAGCAACACTGTAAACATCCCTCTGGGTTTTCTGTGGCTCTAATATTCTTGGCTTTAAGTCCTTTGATTTCACTTCATTGTCATGCAGTGGAAAAAAGCAAAAGTTAGACCAATACCCTTTCGCCAGTCATGGCAAATGGAGCATTAAACCACTGTTCAAATGTGCTGCAGCTCTTAAAGATTGTGGGGAGGAGGAAGTTGAGGAGGGCCCAGAGTTCAGGGAGCTTGTTTTGTAGTGGGGTTCCAGTCAAGAGTATTCTTCTGGGAGCCACATAGTGAGTGTTCAAGACTTGAGTCAGCTTGCAGTGGTGATTCTTCATTCGGTGGCCTTCATCCACTATCATGTATTTCCACCGAATCTGTAACATGACAGGAAGAACCAAAGTGAGAAAGGTCAACAACGGAACATGCAAATACTTCCAAAAGGCAAGTGCAGATATGGGAAACCAAGAACTCAACTTGGTATATAATGTTGTGTGATACTCCTCAAGAGAAAAGAGTCTCAACCATCAGCATGTTTCCCATGCCTGATGCGGCACGTAAAGCATCAAACAATAATGGAATGTTAAAGCAACCATGTTCCACAAAGGCCATGTGATTACAAGTCACCCCATTACAAAAAAGAAAACTTGGGCCTGGAATGAAATGACTGATCTTGAACCTAGAACTTGCCTATTTCCATCCAATTATCCTTCTACTGATACAGGGTCATGACTGCTATTCCAGATTTCACAGCCATCCTACCTCTGCTCATAGCAGGAACAGAATGAGATGGCCGCTCAAAGCTGAAGGCAATGACTGATTTTTGCAAGACAGCACTAGCAAGTAACTACTGCTTAAATACTCGTGGCTTCCTGCTTTATTCTCTATTATATCAGCTACCTACTACCTTTGGAGCTTGGTTCAGTGTTGTTTTTTGTTTTGTTTTATTTTGTTTGTTTTGTTTGAACTGGTTGGTAATACTGAAAAATTGGAAGACTTGACATCAAAACCTGAACATTCTGCTTCTTTAAAAAAAAATAAAAAATGAGATCAAGCAATTAGGCTCCCTCAGTTCATGCATACTCCTTACCTATCCAGACCTAGGACCCCTCATCTATTTAAAATGCAAATGTACTCACTGGTAGAGGCAATGCAAAAATATCCTTCTTCCATTTTTGCGAAAACTGAAGAATTAAACACAACAAAACCACCCAACATGACCATTGCTTAGGAAGCTAAGGATGCCCATGGCACAATCCTCTATGCTAAGGTTATAGGTCCTTGCCTCTCACACTTTATACTTCAGCCCTCTTCAAGGTCACCATTTAGTTTCTTAAGGTAAGAACAGTGATGAATGTTCTACTAAGCCTATCCAGTCTCTGCACAGCCATGGCAGTAGCTACAAGAAGCATTTGCTACTCAGCTGTCCCTGGGCCCTGTTACAAAGCTCTTAGAGAGGGGAGGCAGAGCAGCCAAGTATTATGCAATCTTTGCCTTCCTCATTAGAAGCACAGCAACACCAGGGGAAAAGGTATAAAATCATCAGTAAAGCTGGGGTATACAGGTAAAGCAGCTACCAGATTGTTTCCCTCCCTGTATAGCCTTCAGGAAAAGTGTTTAAGCATGACTAAAGCCATATGATCAGCTGCCCCAAACTTACCCATAGCATGAAAAGAGACCCACAGACAAAAACTGTATTTAAATAAATATTCTAAATCTACTTTCCTGCCTAATTTAGCTTATGAAATAGTAAACAAGGAACCAGGGTCCTTTGATTTTGCTGTTGGATGTACTACTAATTAGGTTTTCCACTTGGAAAAAAATTACTACCCCTCTCTGTAGCTCCACTTCTTCACTAACAAATAAACGCAAGGCATCTCGTTACCATGCCTCTCCAACGAATTTTGAAATACATATGCAGAAGACACGACATGAATTTTTTAAAGGATCTCAAATGTACAAACACTTTCCCATAGTAATATTGGAAACATGTCATTTTTGACACTGCCAAATTCATCTCTGAGTATGAGGAATAGGAACACAGCATTGTGGTCGGTGCCATCTCAATTATTAAACCTCCCCTGGGCACACATTTCCTTCATGTTATTTCCTATGATACCATGAAGGGAACCCTCAGTTTCCCAGAGCAAAGGTTTAATGCAGATAGAGAAAAAAAAAACAGAAAATAGGGATTCTTTTCAATTCTGGCCATAACTTAGTTTCAGACTGTAGTGATTTCAAAACACCACAGGGTAAAAGAAATTACCCAGGAAAAAAATTAGGTTTTCATGATTTGTTCCATGAGAGACAGCAGCACTTCCATCTTTCTACATGAATGTAGTAGGAGACAACGTGATATAAATAGAAATATCAAACCTTCTATTTTGTGGCTAAAGAACAACCCAGGACATACAAATAAGGAGACATGTAGGTCACAGAAACAACTTTTCTCAGCTCCAAATAAATAGTCATGGGAACAGCCCTGAGATATTCAAACAAAGATCACCCATTATTTTACCAGGAAAAATTGAAAACAGATATAGCACATAAGCCTCAGCTTGGATAAATGCTCATATGAAGGAGACGATATGGAGATGTGCCTACTTGTCTTTGAAGAAAGAGGCATAAGAGGAATGAAGCTACCTGGACAATAACCCAGGGCAACAAAAACAATTATTTCTTTCCAAGTACATTCCAAGCTGTTGGAGAGAAAAGTTGGAGAAGGAACCCAGGTGAAGTTTCTTAAAAGATATAAACTCATTAGTTATAAGAGGATAGGGAAAAGGCCAGGGTCAATCATATACACTGAAAAACAAACAAACAAACAAACAACAATAACAAAAAACTAGCATTCAAAAAAGTCCATCACCAAAATATATGGGGCTCATGGAGGAGGAAAAAAAAAATAAGGAAGACAGAGAGAAAAAGACCAGCTATCTAATGATCAAATTATGCTACAGAGTATAATTTTGGGAGTACTTTACACTTTAGTAAGATGAGCCATAATTAGAGGTAAGAGTTTTTTTTAAAAAACATACCTTTGCAAGAATGTGCTTGTCTTTTATAATGTACTCATAAGTAGTCAAGAGGACATTGAATTTGCCACTCCTTAGCTGGGGGACAAGGGAGCGGCGCATGGCAGGGGTACCCTGAATGGAAAGAAAAACATAGATTACCCAATGGAAATATGTAGGTGTTATTTCTCACTATTCATAGCTTAATGGAGCCTAGACAGGTGACCTGTGCACGTATATGCATTATCATACATTGATCCATTATCTGCAAAGAAAGTCATGGCTAAATCACATACACCCTGACCCTTTCCAGACACATAACAGGAAGGTTTCCCCACTTAAGACCGAGGGAGGGAATGAGAGAAGGAAATTACAGCGAGCTCGCAGTAGTAGGAAACCCGCTGCTAGGCTGAAAGGCTCCATTTCGGTGGGAGCCAGCAGCAGGCAGCCCCAGCGCCCGCGTAATTGCCTGACTTTGCAGGCACATTCAGCACAGGAGCAGCCCACAGTGAGCCAGTCAGCAGCACACAGAATGTGCGATATTTGTCATTTGTATTACTCTCATCAGAAACCTCGCAATATGATAATTAACAATTTTCTTCTGCATTTCACTATCTGAAAGTAATTATGGTTTATTACAGTAATCTTCTCGGGATGATTAACTCTCACTGTTTAGTACATGATGTACATGACAAAACTTTACAACCAAATACAGTTCACAGATGTGCATATGGAATGAAGAAAATCGGGCCTATTTTTTGCTTTTCCACATTTATATATAAATACAGCCTTCCAAACCTTGTAAGAAATTTTCACCACAGAAGGAGCCCATTTGTCAAATTCATATGTCCAGTTAGATAGAGTCCTAGAGAAGAACAACAAAAAGACGGTAAGAAAGACATTTCGAGAAAAGTCAGTGGCGAAAAAGATGTTCTCACTCATTTTCAGACCTGCCTTAAAAGGGCCTGGAGAACATAAAATATCTCAACTACCTGTTTATTTTAAAGGTGTGGAAATAAGAGATAAGTTAGAAATAAGCTGCCACAAAGCATGACTTTGTGTTTCATAAAAAAAAAATACTTGTAAGAAAAAATTTAAAAGTACAGAAATACAGGGAGCAAACAACATAAATTTCAATATGGTACTGGAAAACGGCAACTGCCAGTAAAATTTGAGAAATCTTTTGAAGTAGGCACATAAGTTCAGGGGCTGGGATTTAGCTCAGTGGGTAGAGCGCTGCGCTGTAGTCTCTGAGGCCCCAAGTTCAATTCCCAGCACTGCAAAAATGGGAGAAGGGCCTGGCAATCCACTCCCAAGGCAATCCCGAAGCACTCAGCCATTGGAAACCCTATGAGGGTCGCTATGAGTCGGATACCGACTCGAGAGCACCTAACAACAACAACAACATATAAGTTCAGAGAAAACGTGAGTCAGGAAAAAGAAATTATAAAACCTCACGAAAATATTAAAGAAATCTTTCAAGAGGGAGCAGGGCAAGAAATAGTGAATGATTTTTTTAAAAATCCTTGAAAGTGTCAATGTAATTCACTAGTCAGAACATGCAAAAAATACCGAAAATGCAAAGGATGTGTAAATACTATGGAGATAGGGAATTCATACAGAAAGGCCTGCTCATAGTCCTCCTGTAGACAAAATTTGAATAAAATACAAGACCATAATCCTTAGTCTCACTCAAGGTCCACGTTCCTATCAGGACTAAGAGCTCAGGACTGAGGTCCTATCTATGACCCAATCTCAGTGAGTGAGGCTGCAGCCTGGGCTCACAGCCAGATATACTGTACTGTCAGGGAGGATGGCTGTGACCCTTACTCCTTCACTCTCAAGTGGCCCCTAAAGAAGGGTGAGAAGCCACCCCGAGGGCGAGGCACTGGGAAGGTAAGGGCAAAAGCAAACACTCATCCTTCCAAAGCAGCAAAGCCACTGACACACAAAGTGCACCTATGGACTTTAATGTAAAATTCATAGTGAGGATGCTGATTTCTGTTCGGCTTTAAAAGAAACAATAAAGGAAGACTTACAAATCTATAATCGTTTGTTTTTTATATATCTATATATTTAACCTTCAGCCTTTTTGAAATGGAACAAGGGAAAATCAAAGAAAGTCTTTAAAAGAAACCCCGCACGCCTTTCTCTCTTGTGAGCAACTTAAGGAGAGATGAAGAACAAGACTCCGGACACAGTGGGCAGGCTGTGCAGACCTCAGTGTTAATTGCAGATAAAAATCACTTAGTCCCCTACTTAACTTGCCAATACAAAGATGCTGCAGTGAGGTGGAGTGGGTTGGGCAATTAAAACCTAAATTTAGATTACATGCTCCTAGTGATCACGCTACCTGCTACAATTCTGCCTTAAGTGAGAAACAAGGACAGGCTACTAATAGGGCAACCTACAGCATACAGAACAGTGACTGCGGAATTAATGACTTTACTTACGAGAGGGGGACAATGATGAGATAGGGGCCATTGAGTCTTTTGTGCTCCATCAGATAAGTGATGAGTGCAATGGTCTGTATGGTCTTGCCTAGCCCCATTTCATCAGCTAAGATTCCGTTCAAATTGTTATTATACAGGGAAACCATCCATTCCAGGCCCTGGAGCTGAAATAAAGAATAATTGCTTCAATTATCCAAGATCTGCACAGGTAATTAATACTAATACAACTCAAGTGAGGCTGTGACTTCTTAACTTCTCGGTGGTGCTGTATGCTGGATTTCCCACAGTAGGAAAGTGGGGGCAGCACCAAGGCAGGAGGAATTTAAAATATGAGCTTGTAATCGTCCCTGCTGCTTGGCAGGTGCTGAGTGTTAATCAGATTTAGAAATGATGGGCTATAGTACACTGGTGGGATTTTAAGCAGCTTTGCTGCTCATCCCTATTTAGCATTTCACAGTATATGACATTCCAGAATTATTATAAATGAAGAAAACCCATACCAAAATCTATTCCAACCACTCCAAGAACAAAAAGCCAGTGTGAGGATTAAAGACGAACAAACCAGAAGGCAGGTTTGGCACAAGGACCACTGATCGTTAGAAAGAGTCTTGGCATTGAACAGCCTTCCCCTGGGGTGCCATCCCCTCTGTAAGGAAGCCTGTGACCAGGGAGCCAGGGCCACTCCGCTAGGCTCCTGGGAGGACAGTTTTCTTTCTGGCAGAGAGAGAGAGAGAGAGAGAGAGAGAGAGAGAGAGAGAGAGAGAGAATATCCCAGGCAGCACGTGGAAACTGCAATATGGGTACTCCCCAAAGGCAACGCGCTGGAAGCTGATTGCCTGGGAACGTGTGCAACATATTTTTACAGCACAAAAGCAGTGCACTCGAGACTCAGCTTTGGATTCCTCATGGTAAGTACAAAAGAAACACAAAATTGTTAAGTTTTCCTCCCTCAACCCTCAATGCCCCTGCACCACCACACCACTGATGCCCAGTTTAAATGTAAATGGTAGGATCAGTTTTATATATATATAGGTGTGTGTGTATATATATGTATATATATGTGTGTGTATATATATATACGTGTGTGTGTGTATGTACACACTGAAGTCAATTTAGCTTGCTAATGAAGTCATGCTTAGGGAAATGTTAATATTAATTTGTTTTATATAAGAACTAAGCAAGTGGTTCATGTATTTAAAATAATTATTAAATGACTACTCTTTGCAAAGGATCACACAAGGAGCTACAGGAGACACTGATACTAAGGTATGGTAGCTACATGGCTCCATTCAGAAGCTTGAAGTCAAACAAGAAACAATAAACAAGGCATGCGTGTGTGTATATATATATATATATATATATATACATTCTCTACATGGTCACACTCTACATGGTCGGGGGTTTAGCTCAGTTGGTAGAGTGTTGCTCCAAACTCTCTGAGGCTCTGAGTCCGATTACCAATACTGCAAAGATGGGAGAAGGACGTGGTAATCCACTCCTGAAGTAATCCCAAAACAATCAGACATTGAAAGCTCTATGAACAGCACACAAACATGGGCATGGCAGAGTGTTGGCTTGTGTTTCGTTGTGTTGTACACAGGATGGCAATGAGGGGGACCTGACTCGACGGCACCTAACAACAACAACAAAAACAACATATACTACCTGGGGCTAGGGAAATAATCAGCCACTGAAAATCCTATGAATAGCAGAGAAGCACTGACGTAGTAACAGGGATGGCACAGTGTCAGGGAGTGTTTCGTTCTGTAGTACATAGAGTCGCTGTGAGTTGGATTTGATTCCACAGCACCTAACAACAACAACAACAACAACAACAACAACAACATATACTACCTACGAAGAAGAAGTAGTTGACAGTACTGATGTATATGTATAAAATTGTGCTGACCAGAATTCTTCTCAAGGAGCCATGCGATAGTTTGAATAAACATCTCCCTAAGCTACTTCGCATGTCTGTCAGTTTGTTGCACTGTGGGGGCTTCTATGTTGCGATGAGGCTGAGAGCTCTGCCACTGAAACCTTAGATATGAGCAAGGTTACCCATGGTGGACAGGTTTTCAGCTGAGCTTCCAGAATAACACAGACTAGGGAGTAGGACCTGGCGAGCCACTCCCGAAACAACTAGCCATTGAAAACCCTATGAATAGCAAAGAAACACTGTCAGATATAGTGCCGGAAAATGAGCACCCCAGGTTGGAAGGCACTCAAAAGACCACTGGGGAAGAGTTGTCTCCTCAAAGCAGAGTCTACTGTGATGACAGAAATGGAGTAAAGCCCCAGGGTGCTCAACTTGCTGATGTGGCACAACTCAAAATGAGGAGAAACAACTGTAAACATCCATTAATAATTGGAACATGGAATGTACCTAGTATGAATCTAGGAAAATTAGAAATTGTTAAAAGAGAAATGGAGCACATAAATATTAACATTCTAGGCATCAGTGAGCTAAAATGGACCGGCACAGGCCATTTTGAGTCAGACAATCATATGGCCTACTATGCTGGGAATGATAAACTAAAGAGAAATGGGGTTGCATTCATCATCAAAAAAGACATTTCAAGATCTGTCATGAAATACAATGTTGTCAGTGAGAGAATACTATCAATATGCCTATAAGGAAGACCAGTTAATATGACTATTATTCAAATTTATGCACCCACGACTAAGACCACAAATGAAGAAAGGGAAGACTTCTATCAGCTTCTGCAATCTGAAATAGATCAAACATGCAATCAAGACATACTGATAATCACTGGTGACTGGAATGCAAAGGTTGGAAACAAAGAAGAGGCTCAGTAGTTGGAAAATATGGTCTTGGTGACAGAAATGAAGCTGGAGATCGCATGATAGAATTTTGTCAGACCAATGACCTTTTCATTGCAAATACATTTTTTCAGCATCATAAATGGAGACTATACACATGGACTTCACCAGATGGAACATACAGGAATCAAATTGACTACATATGTGGAAAGAGACGATGGAAAAGCTCTGTACAAAATGTCAAAACAAGACCAGGTGCTGACTGTGGATCAGACCATCAACTTCTCATATGCAAGTTCAAACTGAAGCTGAAGAAAATTAGAACAAGTATAC
>VMDO01009713.1:0-75645 GCA_007922755.1 Pedetes capensis
CTTGTTAGAACAATTACATGCGATTTCTAGTCTATTTATATTGACCTCATTCTTATCTTCCCTCCCCCCCTTTTAATGTGATCTGACCTTTGAGTAGGATTTTTCCTTCTTGTAATTTTGAGTCAGCTCTCTCATATGAGTGAGAACATGTGTTGTTTCTCTTTCTGAACTTGTGTTCGTTCACTTAAAATAATTTTCTTTAATTCCATCCATTTTGCTGCGAATGACCCTATTTCATTTTTCTTGATTGCTGAATAGTATTAAACATTTATCATTTCTTTATAGTAAAAATATTCAAATCCTTTTTTTTCTAGCTTTTTGAAATGTACAGTATGGTATTATCTATAGGATCTTGGCAGTTTTGCCTTGGGTCATATTACCCATTAGAAAGGGAAGGAATTGGAAGTTCAAAAATAAGAAGATGAAGCTGGGGACAATGGCACACACCTATAATCCCAAGGACTTGAGAGGCTGAGGCTGGAGGATCACAAGTTTAAGGCCAGAGGCAGCCTATGTAACTTAGTGAGACCCTGTCTCAAAATAAATAATAAAAAAGGGGCTGGAGTGCAGCCCACTGGTAAAATGCTTGCCTAACACACAAGAGGCCTCAGGTTCAACCTCTCACTACTGCAAAACAACAACAAAAAATTTAAGAAGATGAATATATTTTTTTTCCTGACTTACTTGAAATAGTATTAAGACCTGAAATTTGAAGTGTCTGGTGCACAGAATGCCGCTGCACTGGGCTGGTGGAGGGATGGGTGGCCAGCGGCGACATGCAGAGGCTGTGGAAGAGCAACGTGCTGGAGAGCTCACAGGACGGTCTTTGTTACTTTTGCCTTTGTCGTGAGGTTCTTGCAAGACTGCATCAACAGCATGCCTTTTCTGGAATGTCCAGGTTTTTCCCATCCACAAAATATTCGTGTCAGGTTATTTATCACTAGATATATTTGTTTCTGTTTTCTCAGTTGTTTCATCTTGTGACTTCCTGGTCTTATTTTTAAACTTTCTAGGTTCCTTTCTATTTATTTTTTGGCCCGGGTGCTCTGAATTCCTCCCAACTTAGTGTCAGTGTGATGTGAACTCTCAAGGTAAACAACTCGAACTGATGGGCCTGGAGGATCGAGTCATTCATCCTTTTTCCCTCCTTTGTCTTATTTTTCTTATCTTCCTCTTCCTCTCTATTAATAAATACTTGAGTCATTTAAAACTATGCTACAGGCATTTCCTTAGCAGGAGATAGATCCTGGAACAAAAGTCTAAAAACATTGGGATGAAATAGCAGTGTTTCCTAAGCCATAGTTGCTTGCAGGCCACCTCTGTGATTTTTGCCATATTTGAAAATCATTTGTTAGTGACCTCACAGTTTTTGTTTGAATACATTCATTTATTTTACTCAAAGTTCTAAGGGAAAATTTTATATCAACACTGAAAATTCTAAAACTTAAAAATTTACATTAGAAGATGTAACTATTAAAATGTGTTCATCTGTATCACTGTCATCCATATGCCCCCAGTGGAAGAACTGAGAATTTTACTTCATATTCAAACTGTTAAGTGAAATTGTACCCTTTGAAAGTTCTTTACATTGAATAAAAATTTGCCTTCCAGTTTTGTTACAGGGAGTGATACAAAGTAAGTTTTCCTAAGTTGGATCCCTTTAAATATTTGAAGATAGTTCCTTTTGAGTCTTTTTTTCTTCTAGACTAACATCTTGGTTTTCCTTACTCCGTGTGAGAGCTTCTCTCACATTTTTAGGGGTGTTACTCTATTGCAGTGTTTACTTTGACTCCCTCAGGGTCCCTTTCCTCCAGAAGAACTTGGGTTTTGAACGTGGGCATATCTATCTCCCTACTTAAAGAGCAGTTCTGAGTTTGGACGCTGTTCCTGACTGGTGCAGAAACAATGGGAGTTTGCTTGTTCCTGTTCCAGACACTATTTTTCCCTTAATAGAACTTAACATTGTGCTAGTTTTTTTAAAAAAGCAATTTCATCATATTATTGACTATTTCTGCCCTTTATTGTATGTATAAGTGGCATCCTCTGGAATATGCAGTGTACAAACCAACCAGAGCAATCCCGCCAAGGTTTGAACTCTGACAAATCTGTCTAGTCATTGTGCTTTTAGCACCTGTGCCTGTCTTCCACTTTTCTGTTTTTATTGTTCTACCATATCATATACTGCCAAACACCAGGGACTTTTCATCTTATTTTCCTCAGGGCATAGCTCTTGTTTCTCTTATTGGAAAACAATGAAAAATATTTGTCTGTTGGAGGTGCGGTTTCCATATTTGTCCATTTTTTTTTAACAGATCACTGACAAATGTCAATTATGGAAGTGTCATCAGTACTCTGGCATGTTACTTATGTTGCCCTGGAGACTTGGCCTTATTTCAACTCTTTTTCTTTCTATTATTATTATTATTATTATTATTTTGGTTTTGTTTTTTGCAGTACTGGGGGGTTGAACACAGGGCCTCACCAAGCTTTGCAAGTGCCCTACCACTGAACTGCAACCCCCATTCTATTTTTTGCTTTTTATTTGAGACTGGGTCTGGCTGAGTTCTGCAGGCTGCCTCTGGCATTGAACCTGCGATCCTCCTGCCTCTGCCTTTCTGAGTTGCTGGAATTATAGGTGTGCACCTGGCCAGATGTACTCTTAATGCTTCATTTGTATCACTCTCCAGTTGCTGTGGAAATATTTGTTTTACTCTGTCCAATTTGAAAATTATTCTTAATGGGGGAGAAAGAAAAAAAGCCTATTTCCTTGCCTATGGATTTATTCTTAAATCCTGTGTGTCTTTTTAGCACTATTTGCCTCTAGGGGAAGAGGTTCATTCATTTATTCATCATAGGGTTTCTAGATGCCAATAAATGTGCTATGTCATAAGGATAGCAAGATGGAAGACACAGTCCCTGGCCCTTAGATATGTATAATATGGTAGAAGATAAATGAAAATATACAGAAAAGTGGAAGACGAACCTAGGTGCTTCAAGCACATGGTCTAGATGGACTTGTCAAAGTTCAAACCTTGGCAAGGTTGCTGTTGTTGGTTATGAAGATTGTGCACTACATATTCCAGAAAATGCCATTCATGGACACAAAGTCTGTACAACTACATGCAGCAGCCTGAATCCTGGATCCATTTCTTAGCTCTGGATTCTTGCTCAAGTTACTTAATTCCATTTAGCTTTATTTTCCTCCTCAGTAGAATTGGGCAAATAATAGTATCTACCTTACAGGACTGTGATGAAACAAACTATCTAATTCATATAACCCAGTGCTTGGCACATTAAGTGCTTGATAAACGTTATTATGAATACATTATGGTGGTGTGCTATTGGAGGCACAGCAGTGACCTAGCTGCAGAAAGCCTGAGGGCTGTGCGTTAGTACCCTATGACTGCCGAAACAAGTTAGCACAAAGTTGGTGCTTTAACATACATTTATGCTCTCTTGGTTATGGGGTCCTGAGGTTAGTTTCACTGGGCAGAAGCCAAGGTGTCAGCAGGACCTTGATTCGCACAGAGGCCCTTGGGGAGGATCTATGCCTCACCTTTCCAGGTTCTGGTGGCTGCCAGCATTTCTCAGGTTGCAGACATTATCACTGCCATCTCTGCTGTGTGATCATGACACCGTGTTCTTTTCTGTGCATAGTCCAATTTCCCTCTGTCTTCCTTTTATGAGGACAAGTATGACTGCATTTAAAGCTCACCAAGGTCACTTAGGACAGTCTTGTCACCTCAATGTAGGTCATTCCTTAGCTCAATCACATCTGCAAAGCCCCTCTGCCATGCAAGTTGACAATCACAGGTCATATCATAGGCTTTAGGATCTGGTTACTAGTGGGAACCACAGGCTATCTAACTAAGCAAGGAGCGGAGAGAAAGAGACCCTTCCCTGAAGGAGTTGTGGGTGACCCAGCCGTGAAGGTGGTCTAGGAGTTACCCTGAAGAGAATCTGGAAAGGATCCCACAGAGGAAACTTTCAGGATGGACAGTGACAAGTCAGAGGAACATGGACCTGTCAAAGAACCATGGAATTGCCAGTGTGAAATTTCTTGATCATCATTTATAGTTAACATATCATCAAATTTCTTCTTCTTTTTTCCTCTCTTTTGAGCTTAGAATCAGTTTTGTTTTTCAATGCACCTTTAAATTCTAGGATGCCATGGAACTCTTGAGCAATTCTCCTTCCTCTGCTTTTTGTGAATGAAATACATCATCAAATGTGGTGGTTCCTCCCTTTATTGGTAACTGCCAGGCTAAGGGCTGCTTGACTTATGGTGCACAGGTTGCCTCAGTATGGCCCGCAGATGTCCTCTGCTTAGTCCCCTTGTTCCCAAAGATTAGAATCAGCTGGAAACTTTGAAAAGAAGAAAAACTGATATGAAAAGTTTAAGTTTCAGTATATAATGTTATTTCATATGTAATATTTTGCAGTGATATGTAATGGTGATAAGCCTTAAATATAGTTTCTCCCTAAACTACTTTGGTATGTCTACAGACCCTTAAGAAGAGGCTCTAAGTATGTAATGGTACTTTGGTATTTATAAAAAATATATATACATATGTATACACACACATATACATACACACATATACATGTATACACATACTATTTACACACGCACAAATATATATGTTGTTGTTAGGTGTCATTGAGTCAGGTCCAACTCATAGTGACCCTACGTACAACAGAAAAAACCCCTCCTTGATTTTGTGCCAGGCACACGATAATTTTTATGATTTAGCCCATTATTGCAGACACTGTGTCAATCCATCTAGTTGAAAGTCTTCCTTTTTTTTCCTTTGTTGAAATGCCAGTATCCCAAACATGATGTCTTTCTCCAGGGATTGGACCCTTCTAATATATGAGGGTCGCTATGAGTCAGATACCAACTTGACGGCACCTAACACTAACACACAATATGCCCGAGGGGCTGGGATTTAGCTCAGTTGGTAGAGCGCTGCACTGCAGTCTCTGAGGTCCTGAATTAAATTCCCAGCACCGCAAAAATGGGAGAAGGACCTGGCAATCCACTCCCAAGGCAATCCCGAAACAGTCTGCCATTGAAAACCCTATGAGGGTTGCTATGAGTCGGATATCGACTCAACGGCACTTAACAACAACAACAACATACCTAAAATAGGTAAGACACAGTCTAGCCATCCTTGCCTTCAAGGCAAACTCTGGTTGTATTTCTTCTAGGACAAATCTGTTGGTTCTTTTGGTAGCCCAAGGCATATTCAACATTCATCTCCAGTACCATAATTCAATAATATTGATTCTTCTCCTGTCTCCATTATTCAATGTCCAGCTTTCACAATTGTATGATGCAATTGAAAATACCAAGGTGCATGAGTCAGGTACACCTTGAACTTCAATGTGACATCTTTACTTTTCAGCACTTTAACGGAAGTCTTTTGCAACATCTTTCCCAATGCAATGTGCCTTTTGATTCCTTGCCTGCTGCTTCCATGGGTGCTGATTATAGAACCAAGTAAAGCAAAATCTTGGACAACCTCAATCTTTTCTCCATGTATCATGAAATTGCATGCTGACCCAGTTATATGGTTTTGGTTTTGCTGATGTTGAGGTGCTATCCATACTGAGAGCTGTGTTCTTTGATCTTCATCAGTAAATGTTTCAAATCCTCATCACTTTCAGCAAGCAGAGTTGTGTCCTCTGCATAATGCAGGTTGTTAATGAGTCTTCCTCCAATCATGATGCCATGTTCTTTTTCATAAAGTCCAGTTTCTCAGATTATTAGCTTGGCATAGAGATTGAAGAGTTATGTTGAAAGGATATGGCCCTGATATATACCTTTCTTGACTTTAAAACAGGCAGTTTCTCCTTATTCTGTTCAAATGACTGCCTCTTGGTCCATGTACAGATTCCTCATGAGTACAATTAAGTGCTCTGGTATTCCCATTCTTCACAATGTTATCCATTATTTGTTATGATCCACACAGTTAAGTACCTTTGCATACTCAATAAAACACAGCTAGACACCTTTCTGGTATTATCCGCTTTCAGCAATATCCATCTGACATCAGCAGTGATGGCCCTGGTTACACACCCGCCTCTGAATCCAGTTTGATTTTCTGGCAGTTCCCTGTCTATGTACTGTTGCAGTTGTTCTGGAATGATTTTTAGGAAAAATTTGCTTGTGTGTGATATTAATGATGTTGTTGTTTTTGTTAGGTGCCGTCGAGTCGGTATCCGACTCATAGCGACCCTCATAGGGTTTTCAATGGCTGACTGTTTCGGGATTGCATTGGGAGTGGATTGCCAGGCCCTTCTCCCATTTTTGCGGTGCTGGGAATTGAACTCCGGGCCTCAGAGACTGCAGTGCAGCGCTCTACCCACTGAGCTAAATCCCAGCCCCATATTAATGATATCATTTGATAATTTCCACATCAGTTGGATCCCCTTTCTTGGGCATATATACACTTTATATATATTTTTTTACATGAGAAGCCACCATAACCTATAGCTCTCTTTGTTGTTAAACAGGTGTTTGACTCCATCACCAGTACATATTCTTATTCTAAATTTAAGAGCAACTTTGTGAAGAGGCTGTCGGCTGAGATGCCTGTGGCCAGTAGCCCAATCACCACAAGATGGCAGCAAAGTCAAACTAGGCATCCTGCAGCTGATTCCTTTGGGGATGATTCCACCATTAACTTCTCTGAATCTGCTGGATCAGTGCTGAAGATAACCCCTGAGAAGGACACCTTGACTCCAGGTAAGCCCATTTTTGAAATGTTAAAAGAGTTTGTTCCTGAGGGAACCTTTGTCTTGTAGACCTATCTACTGTCAAACCTGCTTTTCCCTTTCCTCCCTTTGGGTAAGAAATTTCCAAGGTGGTAGGTAATAAAACAAAACCAAAAGAAAGTCTGTGTTAAAAGGAAAACTTTAGACAAATTAAATTTAACACAGTTTAATTAACCCAAGAATGACCTGGGAATGGAGCAGCTGTGAGAAC
Source organism: Pedetes capensis (assembly GCA_007922755.1). Lineage (NCBI taxonomy): Eukaryota > Metazoa > Chordata > Mammalia > Rodentia > Pedetidae > Pedetes > Pedetes capensis. The sequence goes on from VMDO01009713.1 coordinate 6,992, forward strand.
TGGAAAGGTCAGAGAACTCTATCCAGCACTCTGGGCAGGCTGCATTTGTGCATAGAAAAGGGGCACAAGACAAAGTGAGGTGCAGGAACTTGCTTGGTTACAGCTCTGCCTTTGTGTCACTTGAACGTGGACTGATTAGCTGGCTGCTGTGATTGGCTGAGACCTTGTTATCTGCTACCCAAGCATACTCCCAAGTCAGGCTTTCAATTAATTTACATACTAAAGTCAGGTTGCAGTTCCTTAGGTAGGAACTCCAAGTACAGAGGCACCCATGGGCCACATTTAGTTTAACTGATGTGTTTTAAATATGGTTCTGGGACTTATGTTGTTTGTTGTTGTTGTTGTTAGGTGCCGTCGAGTCGGTATCCGACTCATAGCGACCCTCTGTACAACAGGGGAAACACTATTGTCAGTGCTTCTCTGCTGTTCATAGGGTTTTCATTGGCAGATTGCTTTTTGGGAGGGGGTTGCCAGGTCCTTCTCCCAAGCCTACAGCACCTGGTGTTCCCAAGCGGTCTCCCATCCAGGTACTAACCAGGCCCGACCCTGCTTAGCTTCCGAGATCTGACGGGATCGGATGCCACAGGGCTATGGCTGCAGGCTTTCTGGGACTTATATTGGTAGATAATTGGTTTTGTAAAGACTATGTGTATTAATATATGTAAGCATATATACACTATATATATGCTTCTGTTGTGTAAAACATAGAATTTTAATGACCAGAAAGGTTCCTGATCTGTGGCATTCAGAAACAAATATATTGTTGTTGTATTAGGTGTTGTTGACTTGTCTCCCACTCACAGCAACCCTCATAAAGTTTTCAATGGCTGATTGTTTCAGGATTGCTTTGGGAGTGGATTGCCACATTCTTCTCCCATTTTTGCAGTGCTGGGAATTGAACCAGGGACCTCAGAGACTGCAGAGTGGAGCTCTGCCAACCGAGCTAAATCCCAGCCCACAAATATATATATTGTTGTAGTTATTGTGAGGTGCTATAGAGTCGATATCCTACTCATAGCGACCATGCGTACAACAGGCGAAACGCTATTGTTAGTGCTTCTCTGCTGTTCACAGGGTTTTCAATGGCAGATTGATCTTTGGGAGGGGGTTGCCAGGTCCATCTCCCAAGCCTATAGCACCTGGTGTTCCCATTTGGTCTTTCATCCAAGTACTAACCAGGCCTGACCCTGCTTAGCTTCCAAGATCTGATGGGATTTGGATGCCACAGGGCTACAGCTGCAGGCACAAATGTGTTAGTAATTGTATAATCAGGGGTGAAATAGGAGAGGAAAAAGAAAGCATAAGAATGAGAGGAAGAGAAAAGAAAAAAAAGAAGGAAGCAATATAGGGAGGAGAGAGAGAGAGAGAGAGAGAGAGAAAAGAAGAAGGAGAGAGTGAGGGAGAGAGGAGAAAAGGGATGGAAAGATGAGGTGATAGGTGGTCTGGTGCCTATAGTGGGGCTGGGATAGAGAATAGGCACCAAAAGCCCTGTGAGGATGGGCAGGGTCCATGATGCACCTGTCAGAGTCCTGCCATGTAAGCTCTTTCTGAAATATGTAATTCTCAATTTGGGCACAGCCCTTATTATTCCCATCCTTCAGAAACAAAAATTTCCACCAGTCATCTAATGATTTAATTCCTGTTCTCCCCTTTTAAAATCATAGGCAATATGATTTTTTTGACTATTAGTATGTTTACTAAGACAAATGTTAACAGTAGTGCCAACTTTTCTTAATGAAGCATTGCAGTTCTGAAGATTAAAAGGGAGCCCAAATCTTTTTAAAGCAAGGAATTTCCCATGTAATGGTGAGTATCAAAGCTGAAATTAGCTGACTGCAGCAGTAGGAGATACAGGGTTGTAAGAAAGATCAGTGTAAAAATTAATCTTTTGTATCTCATTGTAATTGAGTAGTTTTCATACTGATTATTTTAGGGGGATTTCTGGTTAAAATTAGGGACTTTCTTTTCCTTCCTGGCCATAGGTTATTAGTTGTTGCTTAGTAAAGCATCATATGAGAAAAAGTTTCAAATGACAGATTATTAGTCAAAAGGATTTTATAAGACAGTCCATTTTGTTTTCTATTTAAGTTAGTATGGGGCATTAATCAGATACATTGGTTTCTCAGTGTTTGCTGGTGGCATTTCTTTTTGTTTCAGAAGAGCAAATACTGATGATTCTTCCATCCCCAAAGGGTATCTTCAGAGGCTCATTTGCAGTCATGCTCTGCTCACAAAACCTGAGAGCCCCTGCTTTCTTGGGGTGGAGAACCTGACTTCTTTCTTTATAACCAAGATGATTGTCAATATGGTACTTTCATCCAAATGCAGTCTTTCCTTTTTCTTTTGAGGTTCTGGGAGCTGCCTTTTCTCCTCTATACTCTTCTGTAGATAGTGTAAGAAAGCAAGCATGCATAAGTTCTCAGGACAAAGAAAATGATCTAAAACTTTAAGGAACATTTCATGTCTTTATCACTCCTTCCTCCTTAAACTAATATCTCTCTTTTAGAGTTTGAAACCCAGGACTTGAGGTGTCAGGCTTTAGGAACACGCGGGAGTTTATCCAGTTTATGATTGTCTGAAAGAGGAAGGGATTGTCCATGGCAAAGGGTCAAGATGTTCTAATGGTCTTTTTGTTTCTCTGATGAACAGGTGATACAGGAGATACTTAGTTTTAGAGGATGACTTGAAAAGTTTTCAGTTGCGAAGTTTGAGTGACAAGTTTTCAGTCTCGTAAAACACTTTCTCAATCTTGAGAGAATAGATAGGAAAAATATTTTTGCAAATAACATTGGATTCTATTATTTTAACTTAGAAAGTAAAATCCCTAGCACTGATGCTAGGGATTTACCTCAGTTGGTAGAGCGCTGCGCTACAGTCTCTGAGTTCCCGAGTTCAATTCCCAGCACCGCAAAAATGAGAGAAAGACCTGGCAATCCACTCCCAAGGAAATCTTGAAACAGTGAGCCATTGAAAACCCTATGAGGGTCGCTATGAGTTGGATACCTACTCGATGGCAACCAACAACAACAACATCTCTACCTTTACAACATCTTTGTGCAATAGGAAGGGGGAGAGGGGCCAAGTGCTCATGATCATATAAAATGAATGTCAGTGACTGGCAAAGCAAGCATCCTATGGTGATTTCCCAGCAGGATGACCATAGCACTATCATTTTAAACTATTGAACTCTTTCTACCCATTCTTCAAATGTGCAAATCCATTCTTTTCATGCAGAAGTAAAGTATTTTCACTGCTATAGCAATTGGAGTCAGGTCTTAACCCTGGCATTTCCTACCTGCTTTAAAGACCACCAAATTAGTTTCTGTTGAGTGTTCATGTATGAACACAGTCCTCTGGATATGGCCCTGTCCCACTTCCTCTTATCCCTCTTACTAGATTTTGGTGTGAGAGCCTGGACCATCACATTCTGTTCTACTGGGAAAAGTCATGGCTAGACCTCTAATCAAAGTCATTATCTTGTTTTAGAAACCAATTTCAAAGCTAAATGTCTTTTTTACAGGATCCTACAGAGAGCCATTGAAGACCCCTGTCAAAGGAAGTTCTGGGGCAAATAACTCCCCTTTCCATTTTTGTAAGACACAACTTGCCCTGGACAGAAGCAGGAAGGAAAATGTTGGCTCCAAAGGCCAGGTATGTTTTTAGAAAGTTTCAATAAGTACTTTTCTTTCCATTTATTACTAACGTTCCTAGCTGGTTTTAATCAAAGTTGATTGGAAAGAATGGTAGAAATGCACTTTATATACTGGCCCAATGGGTAGTGGCCAATATTTTTGTGCTCATGGAAATTTAGAAAAGGTCAGGGGCAGTGGCACACACCTGTAAATCCCTGCAACTGAGAAGACAGAAACAGGATGATCATGAGTTTGAGAGACCCTGTCTCAAAATAGAAAATAAAAAGTAGGCTGGGGCTATGGCTCACTGGTAGAGCACTTGCAAAAGTGTGTATGAAGCCCTTCTCAATTGCAAATAAGTAAATAAATAAATAAATAAAATAAAAAGGAAATTAGGCAAGTTACTTAAGATTTCTGTGATTGGCTCTTCCCACTTCTAGTGGGTAAAGGTATTATCTGCTTGTGGTTGGTTTATAGGCTAGGTAGAATTTTAGGCTATAAGAATAAAAAAAAAAGGACTTTAATTTAGCTGAGTAATACCTGATGTATGAAATTATTAAGGAGATTAGGAATAATACATGTAAAATGGGCAGCACTGTTTATTACACAGTGATTTATTTAATAGCAATTATTGTGGTATTGGCTTTGGCAATGTGTAATCTTTGAACTTTCTAGTGAATTGTCTTTGCAACTCTATGTTTATTTATCACATCTGATATGTACATAAATGTTTCTAAGGAAATATTCTCTTTATGTGTGTTTGTTTCCAGAAATGCCTAAACCAGCTGTTTTCAACCCAGAAGTTGGTTCAACAAATTAATGGGACAATGCAGCTCTGTCAGAAATCCCAATGTGTTTGGAAAGGTCTGGGGTAAAGACTTTGCATTTGTTCTTTCCTACCTTCCTCTCTTCCTTGCCTCCTTCATTTCTTCCTTAGGTTAAGATGTTATTTTGAAAATATTCATCAGATTAAATCAACATAATTATAAAGTATGGATAATTCTCATAAACCTCTGCCCTAACCACCTTTGCTCACACCAAGTCCCATTTTCTATTTTTTATTTTATTATTTTATTTTTATTGGAAATATTTAATGTACACCTTAACGTGATTCATTCTGACATGTTTTTCATTGTGGCATTTCCACATATGCGTTTTGATGTACATTATTCATATAGGTGCCCCCTTACCCTCTTGTATGTTTCCCCTTCCACCCTTCCCATCTAAGTCTTCTCTATCATTTACACCAAGTCCCATTTTCTAAAGGCTACCATCTTTAGCTCTTCTAGCTGTTCCCTCAATATTTACATCTATTTTTCGTACAAACTAGTATTTCTTGCAATTTTAGACTTTATCATGATTCTCTAGCATGGTAAATAAGCACTTCTCCTCTTCATTGTTTCTTCAGTTTCTGGACATGCTTATTGTTGTTGTTATTGTACCTAAAAAAGGAAAATTAGCAGTCAGTATTTATATCAAATTATTACACAATTATATTCATCACCAAACCAAATAATGTACTATAAGTATTCTTCTTTTCTAGCATAATCCTGTTTATACTACTTGCCTTGTTTTTTCATTTAATAGATGTCTATGAAACTATTACTCCTTCCTCTAAATGCTCCACTGTTTTGTTCCCCCCTATTGACAGCATTTGCTATGCACTCCCTCACTCTAGTTCCTTCTTTTCTTTGGTGATCTCCCTCTGAGTCTGCTAAATATGTTGTTTTCTTGGCCAGTTACAGAGTTTTAATCCTGGGAGATCTCTGATGCTAGATCCACTGTTGCTGAAGATGTTCGTATTCTATTTTTACACTTGATTCATAGTTTGACTAGTTGCACTCATCAAGTTGAACATACTGCTTCATTGTTTTCTAACATCCATTATTGCTTTGACAAGACCTACATTATTTTGACTTTCTACACCATGTATGGAACTGGGATTTAGCTCATTGGTAGAGCGCTGCTCTGCAGTCTCTGAAGTCCTGGGTTTGATTCCCAGCACCACAAAAATGGGAGAAGGACATGGCAACCCACTCCTGAGGCAATCCTGAAATAATCAGCCATTGAAAACCCTATGAATGTCGCTATGAGTGGGACACAATACAACATGATGGCACTTAACACCAACACATACTATGTGTGCCACCTGCTTTTCCCTCTGGGAACTGTTAGAAATATATATCTTTTATCACCAGTGTTCTGAAATTTTAGGATGATAAGCTTGGCATTAAGGGAAAAAAAACCCTCATTGTAAGTTAGAAGTTCCATTGTGAACTTTTCAATCTTAGAGTCATATATATTATAGTTCTTTCTTTCTTTTCTTTTTTTTTTTTTTCAGCACTGGGCATGCTGAACCCAGGGCCATGCTCAAACTTTGTAGGCACTGTGCTACTGAGCTGTACCCCAACCTCTTTTTTTTTTTTTTTTGTGGTACTAGGGTTTGAACACAGGGCCTTGCGCCTGCATGCTTTGCAAGTGCTGGACTACTGAGCTGCACCCCCAGCCCATTTTTTTACTTTTTGAGACAGGGTCTCACTAAATTAGCACAGACTGCCTCTAGTCTCCAACTTGCGATCCTCCTTCTTCCTCCTCCTGAGCTGCTGGGATTACAGGCATGCGCCACTGCACCTGGCTCCCCTAGCCTCTTTTTTAAAAAAATATTTAAAAAATTGAGACAGGGTCTTGCTAAGTTACACAGGCTGCCTCTAGCCTCAAACCTGGGATCCTTCTGCCTCTACCTCCTGAGTTGCTGGGATTATAGGCATGTACCACCATGCCAGGTTCTTATATTCTATAGTTCTTAATAAGTTTCTTAAATGATTCTTTATTTTTATTTTTTGTGATACTGGGAGTTGAACCCAGGGCCTCACTCTTGCATGCTCTGCAAGTGCTGGACCACTGAGCTGCACCCTCAGCCTTTTTTTTTTTACTTTTTGAGACAGGGTCTCACTAAGTTACACTGGCTGCCTCTGGTCTCGAACTTGTGATCCTCCTGCTTCTGCTTCCTGAGCCGCTGGGATTGTAGGCGTGTGCCACCATGCCTGGCTAAACTATTCTTTATTTAAAAATTATTTTTAAAATTTATTTATTTTTTTGTGGTACTTGTGGGTTGTAACCCAGGGTTTCACACATATTTTGCAAGGGCTGTACCACTGGGCTACACCCCAAGCCCAGTTTTTATTTTTTATCTTGATACAGGGTATTGCTAAATTATGCAGGCTGCCTCTGGCCTCAAGTTTGTGATCCTCCTGCCTCTACCTTTTGAGTTGGTGGGATTATAGGCATCTGTCATTGTGCCTGGTTTGAATTATTCTTTAATAATTACTTCACATTTATCTCTATGATCTTTCTATCTGAAATTATGTTGATGCTTCTGGACTGAGTTTCTAATTTTCCTATCTTTTCTATTTTTTAGCTTGTTATTTTCTCCCTTCCTTTCTGGGAGATTACCTACCAGCCTTGTTATTAAAATTTTAATTTTAGCTAGCCTAGTTTCAATTTTTTTCTCTTGAGATAGGGCCTCACTATGTAGCACAGGCTGGTTTCAAACACATGATCCTCCTGTGCTGGGATTACAGGCGAATGGCACCATTCTTGGCACTCTAGTTTTAATTTTTAAAGAGTAATTTCTTTTATAGTGTCTCTTTTTTATAGCATCCCATTCATGAATATATCGTGTTCTTTTATTTCTCTTTCAATATTATTTTATAGATTTTTGGAAGTATAAGTTCTCCTTGACTTATGATGAGGATATGTCCCAAAAGATTCCTTGTTAGTTGAAAATATTAAAAACTGATGATGCATTTAGTACAGCAAATGCCCCAAACATCATAGCTTCCTTGGCCTGCTCTATCTTAGATATACTCAGAATACTTACATTAGCTTACAGTTGGGTAAAATCTCCTAACACAATAATAAATAATCAAGTGTTGAATATCTCATGTAGTTTATTGAATACTGTACTGAAAGTGAAAAGTAGACTGGTTATATGGGTATGCTCTTACACCATTGTAAAGTCAAAAGATTTAAATTGAACCATTGTAAGTTGGGGACTGTCTATTTTGTGTCCTTCATCATCATTCTTTGCTTTGCTTTTCTCTTCTGCCACTTCATTTGTGTTGGCTTCTCAAACCTTTTCTAAAAAGTGTGATGTTTTAGAAATAGCAATAGTGTAAAGATCTTAGTTCTCCTTTCCTGGGTAAATTCAGCATAAAAATTTCTCCTCAGTATGTGTTTTTAGCTCTCGACAATTCCATGGTGACTGGTACTATTGAGTTAAGAGGCTGTTATTTTGTATTTATACAGGGAATAAACATCTGTTTCCTACTGATATGTGTATGTGTGTATGTGTGTGTATGTGTGCGTGTGCATGTGCGTGTGTGTGTGTCTGTTATTATGCACAGTGTGTATATGTTTGGGGATTTGACAGTCTCTCCACTAACCCCCCTCACTATCAGTCTTTTTTGTACCTTGGAGCCCTGACCACTTGTGGGGGTTTTGGAAGACAAATCAGTTTGCCTTTCTTCAATATCTCTTTCTCTAGTTTCTTTTGTTCTTGGTCAGCTTTCAATCCTTTACCTACTTTCCAGAAAACTGTTGTGATCTGTTGCCCGATGGCATATTCACTCTTATATTCTTTTTGTTTTTATGTCTTCATACTTCAAAACAGTCATTTGCTGTCACTTATTAAGGTTGAAAATAGGAGGCAGAGGAAATAAACTTAGCCATTCTTCTGAATGGATCTACGAGGCTGTCATGTCTTTTAAGTTCTGTATGCGTCATTTTGTGGTAGTACTGAGGAAAGACTTGAGGAGGAGGATGTTGGAGGTAGATACTAATTGAGAGGTCCTTGGAATATTCTATGTAGGGCTCTATTCTTTGATTCTTTTACAGCAATTTAAAGTGTGAAGTGGATCCCATATGTGCCAGTGGACCACCGGGACAAATTTTATCCAGATGTTGTGTATATAAAGTTAGGTGCCTTATCTATGTCTCATAAGACCCCAAACCCTCACAGTATGTGGCTTCTGTGACTTTCAAGTGTACATATTGGATCCAAAGCTGGAGAGACATTTTGGATGGTGGTTGGGAATATATCTGGGCAGCTCTGCAGCTATGCACTAGTGTTAGTTTCCAGAAGGTTCTGGTTCTCAGCACACATGTATTTAGAGCTGTCAAAGTCATTTTTCTGGAGCCCTCACAGATTCTCCTTCCTACTTTCTCTTTCCATCCTGGAAGTCTTGGTGTCACTTCATGGAATTGATATCATGGTTGGGAAATAACAGATTGAGAACCTGAATTCTATATGAGAAATATGTTGAGAGAACTACTGGTTGATTTCACAAATGTCAAGCAATATGTTTGTTACATTTCCCTCTGGGATAAGTTCTGGTAAATAAGTCTATGAAGTGCCTTGGGAGGATCTCAATGTAAATGTGAACATGGAGAGAGAAATTGATGCTGAAGTGAAGTATACCTCTGTGGTTTTGTTCTGCTGTAATTTTTCATTACATTTTTATAAGTTTTAAGTTTTATATAGCTAATACATAGATACACAATTTTAACTTCTAGAACTTTGTATATTTTTACTCTTCAAATGTTTGGTTCCCAGCAGTGGCACATGCCTATCATCCCAGTGACTCAGGAGGCAGAGGTAGGAGGATGGCAAGTTTAAGGCCAGAGGCAGCCTGTGTAATTTAGGGAGACCCTGTCTCAAGATTTTAAAAGTGGGAGGAGGAGCTGGAGGTGTAGCTAAGTGGTAAAGCACTTGCAAACTATTTGTGAGGTCCTGGATTTGGCCAGGTACCTCCAAAAAAATGGACTCAGATATGTAAAAATGGACAGAATAAGTTTTGGGCCTTCTAAATATTCCTTGAGGGTTTCATAAATGTACAATTTGGATAAAAGTCAATCTTATCCTTTTTGTAGAATGATATTTTCTTAAAAAACAAAATAAAATGTTTGGAGGTATATTTTCCCTCAGTTCTCCCACTTTTTTTTTTCAGTGCTGGAAATTGAACCTAGAACTCTGTTTGCTAGGCAAGCTCTCTACCACTAAGCTTCTTCCCCAGACCTCTTATCTTTTTTTGGTTTGACCAGCAATAAATTTGTGTTTCTCTAAGATGCTGAGTATTTGACTTAGAACAAAAAAATATATATCCTTTGAAGCCTGAAAGATGATATCTTAGGAGATTATATTATTCTGATATTTTAGGGTATTATATATCACATATAAATATATAAATTATATGTAATTTATATGCATATATAACCCACATATAAGTATATAAAGGATATATAAATATATAAGTATGTTATAAAGTTATATAAGTATACCATATACATATACTATATAAGTATACTATATATGAGTAAGTATATATTATAAGTGTATATAAAGTATATGTGTATGTGTTGGGTATACATACACATCTTTTAGAGAAGTTTTAGGTTCGCAACAACATTGAGCAGATAGTACAAAGAGTTACCATGTATCTTCTTCTCACCCAAAGCTTCCCCAGAGTGGGACATCCCACACGAGGGTGGTACATTTGTTATAGTCTATGATCCCACACTGATACATCACTACTACCTAAAATACATAAGAATTTATTCTTGGTGTTGTATATTCCATAGATTTTGACAAATGTATAATGACATGTGTCCACCATTACAATGTCATACAGAATTATCTCATTGTCCTAAAAATCCTCAGGGTTCTTTCTATATTCATGCCTCCATCCACTTTCCCTTGACAACCTTTTCATTGTGTCCATAGTTCTTTTTTCATTAATGTGTGGTCGGAATCGGACAATATGTAGCCTTTTCAGATTGGCTTCTCTTTCTTTTAAGTTTCTTCCATGCCTTTTCATGTCTTGATAACTCATTTGTCTTCAGTGTTGAACAATATACGTCTGTAGGTACCAAAATTTATACATTCACCTGCTGAAAGGCATCTTATTTGGTTCCATGTTTTGGCAATTTTGAATAAAGCTGTTATAAACATGCATGTGCAGATTTTTGTGTGGACATAATTTTCATTTCATTTGAGTAAATAACAAAACATGGCTACTGGAATGTATAGTAAGAGTATGTTTAGTTTTGTAAGAAGATGCCAAACTATCTTCCAAAGTGGCTGTACCATTTTACATTCTCACCAGAAGTGAATGGGAGTTCCTGATGCTCCACATTGTCACCAGCATTTTTCAGTGTTTTGGATTTTGGCCATTCAAACAGGTGTGTAGTGTTACCTTATTATTGTTTTCCCTTGCCATTTCCTAATGGATATCTTGTTGAGCAGCTCTTCATATGTTTTGTATGCTTTGTTGAATTACCCAGGTCTTTGTCCATTTTTAAATGTGGTTGTTCACTTTCTTATTGTTTAGTTTTAAGAGTTTAAAAGTTCATTTGTGTATTTTGGGAAACAATCCTTAATCAAATATGTGTTTTGCAAATATTTTCTTCTAGTCTATGACTTGCTTTTCATCCTCTTGACAGTGTCTTTTACAGAGCAGTAGTTTTTAATTTTAATGAAGTCCAGTTTATAAATTATTTTGTGGGTTGTGCCTATGGTGTTATATTTAAAAAGTCATCTAGTTCATGTAGGTTTTCTCCTATGTTATCTTCTAGGAGATTTATACTTTAGTTCTATGGTCTATTTTGAATTAATTTTTGTGAAGAATGTAAGGTCCGTGTCTAGATTCATTTTTTAAAAATGTAGATATCCAGTTGCTCTAGCCCATCGTTGAAGAGATTTTCTTCTCCATTATATTGCTTTTGTTCCTTTATCAATAAGCAGTTGACTATATTTATGTGGGTCTGTTTCTAGGCTCACTAATCTATTCCCTTGATTCTATTTGTTTATTCTTGTACCAACACCATATTATTGTAACTAGTGCAGCTTTTTAGTAAGTCTTGAAGTTGGATATTTTAAGTCTTTTCACTTTGTTCTTCAAAATTGTGTCAACTGTTCTGAGTCTTTATTTCTCCCTGCAACCTTTAGAATTAGCTTATCAATACCAAGTTTTCTGGGCTTTTGGTTAGCATTGCATTACATCTATAGGTGATATTGGGAAGAACTGATATCTTAGTAACATTAAGTTTCATTATCTTTTTATATGCAAGTGTCTCTCCATGTATTTAAATCTTTTGATTTCTTTCATTGGAGGTTTTTAGTTTTCTGCATATAGATCTTGCACCTAACAACAACAATACCTAATTATTTTATTTTTTTGGATATTAGTATAAATGGTATTTGTTTTTAATTTCACATTCCAATTGTTTATTCTTAGTATATAAGAATGCAATTGACTTCTTTATGTTAACTTCATATCTTGCAACTTTAGTATAATCACTCATTCGTTTCAGAAGTCTTTTGTTGTTTATTTCTTCTCTCTGTCTGTCTGTCTCTCTCTGTCTTCCTCTCTCTCTCATTTTCTTCTCCTGGGGATCAAGCCCAGGGCCTTGCTCATGCTAGTCAAACACTCTCACTGAGCTTCATCCCCAGCCCTGTTGTTGATTCTTTGGGTATGGATTGCTTTTTAAAACCTCTCATGATATTTTATTAACAGGCCTGAATATTTCTAATAACCTTGCAGTTTTTCCAACAACTGCAGCTGTTCATAACTAACACTGAGGCAGGAAATTATGAGTAACAATGTAGTTTCTTGGCATACTGTTGTGACATTCTCATGCTTTTATCAGAAGCCATTTGAACAGAGACCACAAGTCACTTGAGTTGTCTTAGTTCCTGTTGATTATACCATTATTAGTTTGATCAGTTGAGTGGTTGGAGATGAAAAGGCAGTGGTCTGTGGTTTGGACTTATAGAGTCTTTTGATGAGAACCTAAAACAGAACAAAAGATATAATCTTGACTGCAGATTGTCATAGGTAAAATTAGCCAAAGGTAGTAACTCTCTGTATATTGTGTGCTGTAGAGAAAAAGCTAAAATTGAGCCAGGAATGTTGGTACATGCCTGTAATCCCAGCATTTAGGAGGCACAGGTAGGAGGATCAGTACAAGTTTGAGTCCAACCTGTTCTACATAGCGAGTTCCAAGCCACCCAGGGTTACATAGTGTCTTAGAAAACAAAAACAGAGGGAGGGGGGCAAGAGAGAGAGAGAGAGATTGAGAGAGCAAGTGTGAGAGAGAACAGGTGAGTGTGGACACAGATCAATTGACAAAGACTGAGAGTAGGGCTTAGATCCACCAGGTAAGTGTGAGTGTGATGGAAATACAGAAACACAAAATTCACTTTGGTTTTAAAATCTAAAACGACAAAATGAATATTCAAAATATGATGTAATATCTTTTTATGTTCCCCATAAGACCTGTCATCTACATTTAGGTTTGGTACTCATGTACTTTTTTACTAAAAAGTGTCTTGAACAATTTTTAATATTTTTGTTTGAATTAATATTGAAGTTCTCTATATTTCCTTTATTTCTCTATTTTTTTTGTACTACAGTTTTATCATGATGAACACTTTCTTTTTTACTGTGTAATCTGTTAATACCTACAAGGATAAATATTGTATTTTCAGGATCATGGAGATGTATAGATCTGTTTGTTTCTTATAGGCTGCAAAGATGGAGTCAGAGATGAATCCTACCCTGTTAAAAGGCTCAGTGATATAAACTATCCCATATGCCAACCAGAGGTGAAGATTCATCTCACTGGTCTTCGAAATGATTAATGTAAGTTATTGTTTACACTGTGAATTGAGAAATTGAAGTGACAAAAATGCATCCAGTAGTCTGGCATAAACTTGAAATTTGATTCTGTAAGAACCAAATGGTCTTTATGTATCATGTCTAAATGATGCACCATACAAGTGTGGCTACTGTAGTTGGTTTATCCCTTAAAAAACTTTCACTTTCAGGAATGAATATTGGTGGTGGTGGGGCACTAATATTGCTGATCATAAATACATTTTTGTTCTATTGTATGAGAATGAACTGTATTAATATTGGCTTACTCTTATTTATATATTTTATTTATATTTATTTTTATTTTTATTTACTTTTTTGAGACAAGCTCTCATTGTATAGTCCAGGTTGGCCTCAAATGCGAGTCAACCCTCCCACCTCAGCCTCCTGAGTGCTGGGATTATGGGCAAGTGCTACCATGCCTGGCTTTTATTTTAAACATGGGTTAATCTAATCAGTTAAATAGCCACGTTGGTGTGCTTATTGCTTGCCTACCTTGTAATTTGGTTAGGAAGACAGTATTAGCTAACATGAAACTGACATCAACAGGCTAATGAAGAATATTAATAATGAATTATAGAGCTCAATTACCTCTGATGTTGTCCAGACAGACTGTAGAGTTACTCAGACTTACATTGGGCCTTGTAACAGTAGAAAGGGAAGAAAGCAATTTTGGTATTGTTTACAGCATGAACAAAGTCAGGATATTGGTAAATTAATAATCAATGGCAGTGAAGAGGACACACTGCGGACTGGTGCCTTGGTAGATGGGTGCATATCATGGAGAAATTCTAAGGTCAAGTGTCAAAATTTAGATTAGCTGGGAGCTATTCATCAAGAGAGATATCAAAGGAAAGTTCATGGGAGAGTATACTGAATGTAGTAGGAGAGAGCTACCAAAGAGTCATAGCCTATTTTCCCTCCATGAGTTAAAATCCCTGGCCCAAAGGGATGAATTTAAGATTATTCTAAGTTCTTAAAGGAGAAGGCAGTGTCACTGGGAAGACAGGTTGGCAGAGGAGCTGATTTGGGGAGAGAAGACTTTACTTTGAACATTACAGAAGAGGAAATAGTGAGGAATGGAAGGAGTTTGGCTGATCATTGACAATGAAGTTGATGGTTGAAAGAGAGAATGGCCTAGAGTGAAGGCTGGACGATCATGGTTGAAGGGAAGGACTAGTGTGAACTCCCTGATGAGAGAGAGAGAGAGGAGCAGAGGAAAGGGGAGCATCTATAGAGGGGAGTGAGCAGAAAGAAGCAAAATCACTAAAAGGAGTAGTTCTCTACCTTCTTACTCATATAGCTCCTTCTCTAAGACAATTTATTGTCATGGCCAACTACAGAGGATATATTTTCAAGAAAAGTTAAAAACACACAGCACTCATATTAAAAGGAAACAATATTTGTTCTCAAATTTCCTTCAAGCCAGAGCCCTCTTTCTTTTCTCTTTTTGACAGAAAAACTTGAAAAAGATATTAATATCCATAGTTTTCCATTTCTTTCCCCACATTTTCTTGAGCTTACTGTTGTTGTTAGGTGCTGTGGGGTCGAGTCCAACTCATAGTAATGGCTGACTGTTTCAGGATTGCCTTGGGAGTGGGTTGCCATGTCCTTCTCCCATTTTGTGGTGCTGGGAATCGAACTTGGGACCCCAGAGACTGCAGAGCAGTGCTCTACCAACTGGGCTAAATCCCAGCTTGAGCTTACTGTAGTCAGGTTTTAAATCTCACCATTCTGAGTTCTGGTTAAGATGGTGGATGGTTAACAGCCACATTTTAACCAGGGAAGAAAACAGGAATATCCACAGACTTCTCTACTGAAAACAAAAAGAGCGGAGAGCAGCTTTAATTATTTAAATAAATAAATAAATAAATAAAAAGGATGGCATGAGGACAACTGGCCAATTAGTGGAGATTGAAATGGCAGAGGAGGAAATGGCAGGTCACTCACCAGAATCTTCAACCCAGAGAAACCAACAATGAAAGGTTTCAGAGGATACAGGGCCCTCTGGAAGTGTGCAGGTGAGAGGCACTGTGGGCAACAAAAGCGGAGGTTTGCAGGACTCTCCTGGTAGGAGGCTGGGCTGTGCTCTTGGGCCCCAGGACTGTGTTTTTTTTCTTCCCACAGGGGAGAGACTGTTGCCACCCTGGCTTCTGTTGCCACTGGAATTATGAGCTAGAGGGAGAGGGACTGAATGGTGGTGAGTTCGGGGGATGGAGAGGAATGGCTAATGCCACTGGAACCCAGAGCCTAAGAAAGTCTATTCAGACTGAGGCACATTTAGGGCTTGGAAGTGCCTGTGATGCAGAGAAGTACTGCTTCAGGATTGGGGAGCTTAAGAGACATTGTTTAGGCTGTGGCACGTTTAGGGCCCAGGAGTGCCTGTGATGCAGAGAAGAGGTGCTGTAGGATGGGAGAGATGATTGAGCAGTGGTGGGATTAGGGCTCAGGAGTGCTGGTGATGCAGAGAAGGGGCACCATGGGTCCTGGGAGCCTAAGAGAGACAGTTCAAGCAGTGGAGTGTTTAGTGCCTGGGAGTGTCAGTGATGAAGAGAAATGGCGTCATGGGACAGGGCAGCCTAAGAAATACCGTTTAGGCTATGGAGTGTTTAGGGCCTTGGGAGAGCTGGCAACACAGAGAAATGGCACTGTGGGACCCCTGAACCTAAGAGACATGGTTTAGGTTGCATTTGGGGGCTGGAAGTACAGGGGACAGAGAGAAGTGGGAAGGGCAGTGCTGACTGCAGAGGCTGCAGTGAGAACTAGGCACCAGAATCTGAGGTGCCTTGCGATATACAGGGTGGGGAAGAGAAGCGCCAATGACCCATCATCATCCAGCCTTGTGGGAGAGGGTGGGGAGAACCTCTTTGCACATGGAGGAGGTGAGACCTAGCACCCAGACCAAACAGTGGATAAGCCTCAACACAAAAACACATGAAACATGAAAGGTCAACCTGGATGGGAAGAACCTATAGACCAAAGCCCCTCAATGGATAATTTCAAAGTAACTAGATTCTTAGAGATGCCAGATAAAGAATTTAGAACCCTGCTTATAAATGTTGAAATATCTCAAAGAAACCACCATGAGAGCAATTAATTCACTGGAGAAAATGGTATCCACCTTGGAAGAAAAATTCAGCAAAGAAATCGAGGTCCTGAAGAAGAATCAATCAAATCCTGGAGATACAAAGCAAAGTCACTTAACTCAGTATTATAATAGTATATTCAAGTATCCAGATTAGATGAAGCAAAAAATAGGATATCAGGTACTGAACAAAAAGTTGAGGATCTTATCTACTAAGATGCCAAGAAAGAAAGAAAGATGAAGCAGTATGATTAAGATTTTCAAGAGGTCGTTGATAAAATGAAGGACACAGCCTATGAGTTCAGGGGGTTCACAGAGGAGCTGAAAACAACACAAGAGGATGAGGAAATCTATTCAAAGAGATTTTAGATAAAACTTCCCAAACTTAAGGGAAGAATTAAATACCTGTCCAACTGAAACATTCAGAACTCCAAACAGAGTAGACCAGAACAGGTCCTCTCCACAACACATTATAATTGGAATACTAAATCTAGAGAGCAAAGAAACTATTCTAAAAGTTATAAGAGAAAAATGCCAACTCACAAAGGCAAACCCATCAGATTAACAGCTGATTTCTCAACAACAAGGAAAGCTTAGTTAGACATTATTCAAGTCTGAAAAAGAATAACTGCCAACCAAGATTACCCAGTTAAGTTATCTTTTAAAATAGATAATGAGTTCAAGACATTTACATTACCCAGTGAAGCTATCTTTTAAAATAGGTGGTGAGTTCAAGACATTCCGTGATACTGACTTGTTTAAACGATTTGTGGCCACCATACAGAACTGCAGAGGATCCTCAATGAAACACCACATATGGGAGTGGTAAGACAACCCCAAATATAAGATCAAATAAATGAATAATAAACATGAGGGGAACTTAAAACAATAGGCTAAAATGAATAAAAAATAGAAACAAACACCAAATTGATGCAGAATAATAAGCTCTTAATAATTACTCTCAATGTAAGTGGTTTTAACTCACCATTCAAGAAGCATAGACTGGCCAGTTGGATTAAAAAACATAAATTCTTAATATGTGGCATTCAGGACACTCATCTCATCCACAAAGATCATAAAATACTGAAAAGTAAAGGTTGGAAAGCAATATACCAAGCATGTTGTTGTTGTTGTTGTTGTTGTTGTTGTTGTTGTTGTTAGTGGGAACCAATAAAAAATAAACAAGAGTAATGATACTAATTTCTGACAATTTAGACTTCAATACCAAACTAATCAGAAGAGACAAAGAAGGACACTACATATTAGTAAGAGGAACACGTGATTATTATGTCTGGCCTGATATGTTCATGGAGACTAAATAATACACTGTTGAATGATCAATGGATCATTGAAGAAATCAGAGAGAAAATTAAAAATTTCTGCAATCAAATGAGGATGAAAATACATTCTACCAAAATTTTGGGACACTGCAAAGGCAGATCTAGGAAGGAAATTCATAGCTGGGAATGCCTTCATCAATAAGTTAGGGAAGACACAATTAAATCACTTAATGACACATCATAAGGCACTAGAAGACCAACAAGCATCTAGTCCCCAAAGGAGTATTCAGACAGAAATCATTAAGATCAAGGCAGATATTAGCCAATTAGAAACTAAAAAGAGAATTCAGAGAATTGTTATTCTTGTTGTTAGGTGCTGTTGAGTCAGGTCCAGCTCATGGGGACCCTCATAGGTCTTTCAATATGGCTGATTATTTTCTGGATTGCCTCAGAGGTGGATTGCCAGATCCTTGGCCATACCACCGTGGGATCCAATCTCATCAGATTTTGGAAGCTAAGCAGGGTTGGGCCTGGTTAGTCCATGGATTGGAGACTGCCTGGGAATATTAAGTGCTGTAGGCTTGGGAGAAGGAACTGGCAGCCCATTCCCAAAACAATCAGCCATTGAAAACTATGAATAGCAGAGAAGCACTGACATAGTGCTGGGCTTGGCACAGTGTCAAGTAGTCTTTCATCTGTTGTACATAGGGTCACTATGAGTCAGACAATAGTGCAATTCAAAGAATTAATGAGACTAAAAGCTAGTTCTTCAAAGAGATTAATAAAATGGAAACTCCTCTAGCTGGTCTCACCAAAAGAAAGAAAGAAAAGGCCAAAATTAAAAAAAATTAGAGATGAGAATGGGGTAATAACCACTGATACAAATGAAATCCAGGATATAATTGGGGAATACTTTGAGAAATGGTATTCCCAAGAAAAATGAAAGTACAGAAGAAATGGATTAGTTCCTTAACCCATATGAATTACCAAAATTAGGCCTGGAGGACACAAGCAATTTAAACAGATCCTTTACATTCACCAAAATAGAGACAGTAATAAAAAAAAAAATCTCCCAACAAAGAAAAGCCCAGGTCCCTATGGGATTACAGCAGAATTCTATCAGACCATCAAAAAAGAATTACTACCTATTCTCCTCAAACTATTTCACAAAACAGAAAATGAAGAGGCATTTCCAAACACATTCTGTGAAGCCAGTATCACCTTGTTACCAAAACTGGGCAAGGACACTTCAAAGCAAGAGGACTATGGGCCAGTTTCCCTGATGAACATTGATGCAAAAATCCTCAATAAAATTCTGGAAAACTGAATTCAGCAACATATATAAAAAAAGATTATACACCATGGTCAAGTGGGCTTCATTCCACAGATGAAAGACAAATTCAACATATGAAAATCAATCAGTGTAATTCAACATGTCAGGAGACTTTCAGACAGAAATCATATAATCTCAATTGATGCTGAGAAGGCCTTTGACAAAGCATTCTTCCATCATAAAAGTCCTGGAGAAAATGGGCATAAACAGGGAAATACCTCAACATCATAAAGGTCATCTATGACAAACTTACAGCCAATATCATGTTGAATGGGGAAAAATTGAAACCATTCCCTACAAGATCAGGAACAAGACAAGGATGTCCACTCTCTCTTATTCAATATTATAATCAGAGTCCTAGCCAGAGCAATCCGTCAAGAGAAAGAAATCAAAGGGATACATATAGGCAAAGAAGAGGTCAAATTATCCTTATTCATGGACAACATGCTCCCTTACCGAAAGGACCCCAAAGATTCTTCTAGAAAACTCTTAGAGCTAATGTACTTCTTCAGGAAAGTAGCAGCATACAAAATTAACATGCAAAAATCAGTAGCCTTCCTTTATACCAATAGTGAACAGGAAGAAAAGGAAATTAAGGCAACAATCTCTTTCACAATAGCCCAACAAAAATTAAATATTTAGGTATCAATCTAACCAAAGACCCTGAGGATCTCTACAAGGAAAACTTCAAAACATTTAAGAAGGGAATTGCAGAGGACACTAAAGGATGGAAGGACCTCCTTTGTCATGGATTGGGAGAGTCAATATTATAAAGATGGCTATATTGCCAAAAACAATTTATAGATTTTTTTTTCAGTACTGGGGTTTGAACCCAAGGCCTCGTTCTTGCATGCTTTGTGAGTGCTGTACCACTTAGCACCCCCAGCCCATTTCTTTTCTTTTCTTTCTTTCTTTCTTTCTTTCTTTCTTTCTTTCTTTCTTTCTTTCTCTTTTTTTTGTTTTACTTTTTGAGATAGGGTCTCGCTAAGTTATGCAGACTGCCTCTGGTCTGGAACTGCAATCCTCCTGTCTCTGCCTCCCAAGTCAGTGGGAATACAGGCATGCACCACTGTGCCTTCCTAGCAATTTACAGATTTAATGTAATCCTCATTAAAATTCCAGTGACAGACTTAGCATAAATAGGAAAAATAATCCTAAATGTCATATGGAAGCACAAAAGACCATGTAGTCAAAGCAATCTTAAGCTACAAAAGCAGTGTAGATTGGATCACAATACCTGACTTCAAATTATACTACAGGGCTATAGTAGCAATGCTTGGTACTGGCACAAAAATATGCTTGAAGAGCAGTGGAACAGAACTTAAGATTCAGAGATACACCCATACAACTACAGCCACCTGAGTTTTGACAAAGGGGTTAAGGATATTCAATGGAGAAAAGTTAGCCTCTTCAACAAATGGTGCTGGGAATATTGGGTATCCAATTGTAGAAGTGCTGGGATTTAGCTCAGTTGGTAGAGCGCTGCACTGCAGTGCCTGAAGTCCCGAGTTCAATTCCCAGCACCACAAAAATGGGAGAAGGACCTGGCAATCCACTCCCAAGGCAATCCCAAAAAAGCCAGCCATTGAAAACCCTATGAGGGTCGCTATGAGTCAGATACCGACTCGATGGCACCTAACAACAACAACAATTGTAGAAGTAGACCTGTATATACCTGTATATCTCAATTTGAATGAGAGTCAATTTGAAATTGATAAGAGAACTTAACCTAAAGCTGGAAACCTTAAAACTACTAGAAGAAAAGATAGGAAACATGCTCTAACACAGACATAGGAAAGCAATGTAATAGTTGCATAATGGAAATAAGAAATAAAATTAAAAAATAAACCTCACCATTCCATTGAAATGGGTATTCCAAACATCACCAAAGAACCACTTTTGAGTAAATCCAACAGTTATTCCTTAGGCCTCATTTCCCTACCTTGTTAATCCACATTTGGGATACATAGTCCTCCTAGTTTAATGTTCACTCTTTTCTTGTCTATTTTTTCTAATTCCGTTTCCTCTTTCATGTCTCTACATTCTAAATGTTGGAATGCCTACTCTGATTCTTTTTTAAAAAATCTCCTTTTATTAGTAAATGATGATGGGGTACAGAGTAACATAGCATTGGCATTTTCCATTTTGCATCCTTTATGTCACTTGTGGTAACACTTTCATCAACCCACAAGGTTTATGGAGGCTTATGGCTAATATGTAGTAAAACTCAAATGTATATTTGGGTTATATTCCCGTTTTTCCAAAGTACTCATGAAGTTGCACTGTTTACACTGAGATCATCCTCTCTCCCTTCATCCCTCCATATTGACCCTCTTCCCCATCCCACCTTCTGCAGTCTTTGCTTCCCCCTGTTAATTCCCTTCCTCCTTCTTTCTATTCTTTTTTTTTTTTTTTTTGCAGTACTAGAGGTTGAACCCAGGGCCTTGTGCTTGCATGCTCTGCAAGTGCTGGACCACTGAGCTGCACCTCCAGCCCATTTTTTTTTTAGCTTTTTTTTGAGACAGGGTCTCACGAAATTACACAGACTGCCTCTGGTCTCGAACTTGCGATCCTCTTGACTCCGCCTCCCAAGCCAGTGGGATTACAGGCATGCGCCACCATGCCTGACTCTTCTTTCTATTCTTTATGCTGTCCCTTCTTCACTAAGTTTAATTGTGCATTTTTTATATATCAGTTTAGGTATAGGATTTTTCTTGCTTTAAGTATGATTCAGCTCCCATATACGAGTGAGAACATATGATAGTTCTCTTTTAGAGCTTGTATTCATTTGCTTAAGATGATATTTTCCAGTTCCATCCATTTTGCTGCAAATGACATTATTTCATTTTTTGTTGCAGAGTAGTATTCCATTGTGTATAGGTACCATAATTTTTTTTTTAAATCCATTCTTCTGTTGATGAGCACTTTAGTTGGTTCCATATCCTAGCTATTGTGAAAAGTGCAGTATTGTATATGGAGATGCAGGTGTCTCTGTGGTATGATGACTTGTTTCCTTTTGGATATATTCCCAGTAGTGGTATAGTTGCATTGTATGGCAGTTCTGTTTTTAGTTTCTGATGTATCTCCATATTGATTTCCAAAGTGGTTGAGCAAATTTACAGTCCCACCAACAGTGTAAGAGGGTTCCTTTTTCTCCACAACCTTGCCAGCATTTGTTATTATTTGTTTTGTTAAACTTGACCATTCTTACTGGAGTTAGGTGGAATCTCAGAGTTGTTTTGATTTACATTTCCACAATGGCTAGGGATCTTGAGCATTTTTTCATGTGCTTCATAGCCTAACAAACTTCTTCATTTGAGAATTGTCTGTTCAGTTCCTTTGCCCACTTGTGTATTGGATTACTTGTTGTCTTGGGATTTGCTTTCTTGAGCTCTTTGTAAATTCTGTAAATTAGTCCTTTGTCAGGTGGGTAGGATGTGAAGATTTTCTCCCATTCAGTAGGCTCTTCCTTAACTCTGTTGATTGTTTCCTTTACTGTACAGGAACTTTTTAATTTCATGTAATCCTATTTGTCTATTCTTGGTGCAATTTCCTGAGAAATTGGAGTTTTATTAAGGAAATGATTTCCTATGCCTATGTGTTGTAGCATGTTTCCTATCTTTTCTTCTACTAATTTTAAGGTTCTTGGTTTTATAGGTAACATAAAACCAGTCTCATTCTTTGGATATCTTTTCTACTTTTGTCTTATTTTAATAAACTTGTTGGCTTTTTGGATATATTTATTTGTATTGAACTTCCAGTTGTTGCTCTAGGCATTTACATGGAATCCAAACTTTCTCAAGGCTACTTAAAGTTACTATTGTAAGAGTTCACATAAGACTTCTATAAAAATCTTACAGTCACACCAGTCTCCTCATCTTCCTGTTTTTTAGATCACTGTAGTTTTCATGTGTTTTACATCTATATCCATTGAAAACCCTGCTATTGTTGTAAGTTTTACTTTTTTAAAAAAAGAAAAAGTAGCCAGGTGTGGTGGCTTATTCCTGTAATCCCAACATCTTGGGAGGTGGAGGCCAGAGGATTGCAGGCTTGAGGCCAGAGGCAGCCTGGTAATTTAGTGAGACCCTGACTCAAAATAAAAAATGCAAATGTACTGGGGTTTACCTCAGTGGTAGAATGCTTGCAAAAGAATGGCAACACCCTGTGTTCAGCCTCTTAGAGTCACACACACAAAAAAAGTATTGTAAACTTCTTAAGAGGGAAAAATGTCCTTTTTATTTACCCAGATATTAACTTCCTATGGCTGTACCACCCTGGCATCAGATCCTGTCAGATCTTAGAAGCTAAGCAGGGTCAGGCCTGGTTTGTACTTGGGTGGTGTAGGCTTGTGAGAAGGACCTGGCAACCCACTCCCAAAAACTAATCAGCCATTAAAAACACTATGAATAGCAGAGAAGCACTGACAATAGTGCTGAGCATGGCGTAGTGTTGGGTAGTGTTTCGTCTGTTGTACATAGAGTTACTATGAGTTGGACATGACTTGACAACACCCAACAATAAAATATTTACTAATTCCAATGTTCTCCTTCATTATTAAAAATATAAGTTTCCTTCTTACATAATTCCTTTAGTCTAATGAGCTCCCTTCATCATTTCTTGCTGATTGGGTCTGTTGGCAAATACTTCTCAGATTTTTCACTTTCCATTTCATCATAGTTTTATTCTGGGTTGGAGGATTTCCCTTTCAATGTTTTAAAGATGCTGTTCCATTTGACTTGGAGTTTCCCTCCTTTCTGGTGAGAACTTCGTGGTCATTTGATGTCTTTTTCCCTTAGTTCCAAGACTTGGCTCCAATTACACATATGTTAGATCTTTGAATGTTATTCTACAAGTCTTTAGGGCTCCATTCATTTTTGTCTCCATGTTCTCCTGATTGATTTCTGTCAATCAATGTTCAAGTTCATTGACTATTTACTCTTTAATTTACATTTTGCTATTGAGCCCATGCAAGGAATTTTTCAGATGTTATATTTTTCAGTTTTAAAGTGTCCATTTTATGGTTCTTATAGCTTATGTTTCTATTTTATAATTTTGTTTCATAGTTTCTATTGTATTTATATAAGAAAAATATTTTTCTATTTTTCTGCTTCTTAAATTTCAAGTATGTTTTTCTTTACCTCATAGAGAATATGATAGCTACTTTAGTGTCTTTGATAATTTTCATTTCTAGGTCATCTTGGGCTTTTCATCTATTGATCATATTTTTCCCTTACATATTTCCAGTAATTTTGAATTGTGTCCAGGACATTAAACATGTTTTATTGTGTTCACTCTGGATCCTGGGGAGGATGTTGATGGTTTTGTTTGAGTTAGGTTCTCACCTTAAGTTTTGTCTGCCATCTGTGGTTTATGTTTAAAAACTCAGGTCCATTTTTTAAGCCTTGACTGAGCTGGTTTGGATCTGTTCCTCCTATATGTGGATCTGAGTCTAGGCTGAGACTTGGATGCATGTTTCAAATGTTTGTTCAATTTTCAAGGCCTTCTTTGGGCTGCTTTGAGTCTCCCCTGAACTCTTACCTGGTTTAGGGTTAGGCTGAGACATGTGTGAGTTCATATACTCATGGTTGGAGGACATCTTTTTCCGGCTGTCTTCTGTCCAGGACTTCTCCTCACAGTTTGGGTTCCCAGTCTTCTTTCCACTGTCCTTCAGACCCAAAAGATGATGACTTCTCTGTGAGAGGGTTGCCTGCGAGTGCCACTCATGAATGGTACCTGACTTCAGGGCAAAGCCAGGCAAGAAAACTGAGAGGAATTCTGCTTTGGAAAGATTGCTTTTCCATGTTTTGACGGTATTACTTAGTTTACCTGCTTTTCCCTACCTTCCAGTGTCCTCTGGTGTTTCTTTTCTGTATTTAGTCCAGAGTCAGTAGATGTTATTAGTGGGAAGGATGCACTGTAGGGGACGTAAGCCATTGTAATGGAACTGGTGTGCTTCCTAGCTTTGTGCTGGTATGTGTCAGCCAGGATAGGAGTTTCTGTCTTGTGAGATATAAGCTAGAGTACATTGTAATAAGTGGTCATAAAAATATGTTTTCTCTTAGCAGTCAAAGAGATATTAACCTGTTAGTACCTAATGTCCTATTTATAGGACAGCAACAATTTCACTGATTATTTGTATAAACTCCGAAAAGTAATAATTGGTGATTTTGTTATAACCCTATAAATAGGACATTGGGCATTAATGGGTTAATGTAAGCTAGATAATGCTGCTGGGGATTTCTAGATATAATAAATGAGCCACCATCTCTTGTATAGTTGGTGGTGTTTTTTGGTAAGAAATGATGGTAGAGCCAGGCAATGTGCCATATACCTGTAACTCAACAACTCAAGAGGTGAGGCAGGAGAATCACAAGTTTGAGGCCAGAGGCAGCCTGCATCACTTAGCAAGACTTTGTCTCAAAATTTAAAAAAGAGAAGCAGGGGGTACAGCTCTGTGGTAGAGCATTTGCCTAGCATGCACAAGGCCCTGGGCATTCCCATATAGATATTCTAGGTTCAAAGACATCTCCATAGCAACTTTGTGCTTTTAATTTTTAGTGGTCTGTTAGATGAAGTCCATGTACTAATAATGGTAGATAAATCTGCCAAGTTTTTAATACCTCTAAATAGGAATATTTTAGCATAAAGAATAAGCATTATTGCCTATTAGACTGTGAGACTGCTTCTACTCCAATTTTTATATTTGAACTTTTAATGACCTGCTTGGAGCCACCATTCTATTTTCAAACCCACTATGGGAAAGACATTAACCTTTCTCTTCTGCCTATAAATAAACTTGTTTATGTGAAAATGTTTTTATTTGGCTGTATAATCACCCTAATTGGATGTGC
This sequence comes from Pedetes capensis, assembly GCA_007922755.1. Taxonomy (NCBI): domain Eukaryota; kingdom Metazoa; phylum Chordata; class Mammalia; order Rodentia; family Pedetidae; genus Pedetes; species Pedetes capensis. The sequence goes on from VMDO01009713.1 coordinate 32,886, forward strand.
TTTTATTATAGATCTGAATATCCTAGACTGGAGTTTTCAAAATCTTGTTGCTATTGCCCTTGGATCTTCTGTATACATATGGAATGGGGAAAACCACAATGAGATTGAAAACATAGACTTAAGTCTTGCCTGTAATTACATATCTTCTGTGTCGTGGATAAAAGAGAGACCACACCTGGCAGTTGGCACCAGTGAGGGAGAAGTGCAAGTACTGAACCATGTATTTTCTCATAATGAATGTCCCCTGTGTAACTACTAGAAAATGGAAATTGACTTTTAACAGCATGTTAATGTAGAACAGAGAAACTAGATTCAGTGGAGGCCCTTGGAGCTATGGGAAGCAAGGAAATATATGATTTTTGTTTTCTGAATGGCATTTCATGGAGACTTAAGAATACTCTCCTTAGTTCCCTCAACAATCTTCTTGTTGTATTTCATTTATTGTCATTTTTAAAAACATCTTTTCTCTCAAACAAAAGTTGAGTTTGTATACTCCCTAGTTCTAGGCCTTTGGAGAGAGGAAGATGCCCTTCTGTTCTTTCCTTGCCCCCCTGACAGCTCTTTCTCACCTGAAGATGTAATTCAGAGTATAACTATGTAAAATGAATGAATCATTTCTCTGATTTGCCGTCTAAGAGGAGGATTTAGAGTTTCCAACAATCTAATTGCTTGTATGTCATTATTATTGTTTATTGGGAATAGTGTAAATAATATTGCCATGTGCTTGATGACTTAGGAGGCTGCAGATGGCTTTCCCTGCTTCCTCATCTCTGCAATGGTATTGGAAGCTGTGGGGGTCATGTCAGGACATCTCTTTATACCAAAAGTGTCATTCCTTGTATGGATCAGGATATAACCTATAACTGGTAGGCAAGGAGTCACTCAGCAGCAAACTGAAGCATTCAGACACCCAAATTTTATTCAGACTGATTAACTAAAAAGTTTAAGATATTGGACCATTTTGGATTTTGGATTTTTGGATTAAGGACCCTCAACTGGTAAGATTTTATGCTCAACCTGTACATTTATTGGTAAGTGAAGGTGGGTTTCCAGGTTTGGACATCCCATTGCTTAGGAGCTAGAAATGTGATGGTTCTCAACCCTCGGTTGAATATTGAATTCATCTGGTGAGCTTCAAAATAAATGCCTTATCCCCAGGCTATACTTCAGCTGTTAAATCAGAATCACTGGTGTCCACAATGTTTTATAAACACTGCCAGTGATTCTAATATGTAGTCAAAGTTGAGAATGCTGGTTAGAGTTAAAGGTGCTGAATTTTTACTTAGTTGATAACAGACTGGGTACATCAAGAGTTAGAGGTTATCAGGCCTTTGAGAAAATAATAGGCTGTGAAAATACCAATGTTACAGAATGCTGCTTGTTTGTTTTTTCAGTTATGGGACATGGTGACTAAAAAGCGGCTGAGAAATATGGTTGGTCACTTGTCAGTAGTTGGGGCTTTGAGCTGGAATCATTGTATCCTCAGCAGGTAAGAAGTATCTTATTTGAGCCAATTGTGTTTATACTATGGTATATTAAGCTTTCTGGGATGTGTTCCCAATTTACAGACCTACTAAGGTCAGTGTTGGAAGGAATTTCACAGATTATCCTGTTAATAAATTTCAAACTTGAGTGTGCATCAGAATCACCTGGAGAGCTCCTTGGAAGACAGGATAATCTATTGATGCCAATAGCAATAAACCCTTAAATTCAGTAAGGTACCTCTTTAACAGGTATTATTTGGTACAGAAAAAACTTTTGTTTAAAGGTAGTTTCACATTTTATTGGAACAACTTACTGAATCCTAGTCACTATGGTATGAATAGTGAATACATAGTCACTATGGTATGTGTGCCTACTAGAACACATGTTACCAGAAGACCTGACTATCTGACAGGGTAGAATCATACCTGATAAAAATCTTAATGTCTTGTTTTGTTTCATTGTGGTTTTTGTTTTGGTTTTAAATATTACAGTTCTATTCATTCAGACCCCATAATCAACTGGTGGTATACACATAAGTATTTCAGATGTAAATGTGAGATTTTAATACTTTGTAATTATAGACAAAGCTCAAAATCACTTAGTTTTTGCAGTCAGGTTGATTCTGTACTGAAGTTTCTTTTCCAGGCTGCATTGTTAGTTTCATTATCCATAAGGAACATGAGCAGATTCTTTTTCTAAAGTAATAACAGCTATTTTGGAATTTCTGTGACAGGCAGTGTGCTATACTTATGTGCACATTCTTGATTCAGTTCCTGCAAAGACTGTAAAGTGATTCCTTATCCTCATTTTTTTCAGACTGGCAAATTGAGATACTAGACCAAAGTCAGATGGTTAGTAAGGGACAAAGTTAGGATTTGAACCCAGATAGTTTGGATCCATGGCTGGGATTTAGCTCAGTTGGTAGAGCACTGTGCTGCAGTGTCTGAGGTCCCGAGTTCGATTCCCAGCACCGCAAAAATGGGAGAAGGGGCTGGCAATCCACTCTCAATCCACTCCCAATCCTGAAACAGTCAGCCATTGAAAACCCTATGAGGGTCGCTATGAGTTGGATACCGACTCGACGGGACCTAACAACAACAACAAGTTTGGATCCAGAGCCCATGTTTTTAATTAGAATGCTATCCAGTGTTGTGCCTGAACAGTTTAAAAATATGACACTAGACTTGGAGATATTTCATAAATAATTGCAAGTAGTTATTTACTTGCTCCTTAGAAAATATTAAATTATCCTTGAAAGAGTTCATTATCTTTGAAAAAGTAGTGTGATGTTTATTTGAATCTGAATCACTGAGAGTGAGTAGACATTTTATTTACTGATTTTAAATCATATTGCAGTTTCCTGTGATATTCAATTTTACATTCCTTTTACATATTAGTAACATTGGCAAAACTAAGAGTGGATCTATAGTTTACTCGGACTATTCCTACTAGGAAAAGGAAATCATAAATTTCTAACATTTTACTATAAGTTGATACTAAATCATTTTGTTGAGGTGATATGAAATATTCTCAGTCCTAGAATGTAATATTTTATAAGTCTAGTATATAAACTACTACTTGGGAAAAATCTAGTAGTTTTCTACATTTATCTCTTCCATGTCTGCCTGTATCATATTAACAGCATTAGAGATAGCTATCAAAGATTCTTTTTGATTCCAGATTTGAAACTCTGCTAGACAAATCTTGTGAAAAGAATCATCCAGGCAGAATACTTCATCCTTATTAACCCAAAGGATTACCACCTGTGTTTGAAATGGTCCTAAAGGAGTCTTTCAGTAGCTTTACTTTGAATTGTACTTTCCTTCATGTTTTCAAATGTTTATATAGCAGCAGGGCTTAATTTTTCTATCACATGAAACTGCCTCTTTACCTTCCATGCAGTGGGTCCAGACTGGGGCATGTTTATCATCACGATGTTCGAGTAGCCCAGCATCATGTTGGAACACTTCGCCACAAGCAAGCTGTGTGTTCTCTGAAGTGGTCCCCCGATGGCAGGCTGCTTTCCAGTGGCTGTAGTGATGGACTGCTGACAATCTGGCCTCATGATCTAGGTGCCAGTGCACAGGGTCAGCCACTAAAAGTCATACCTCAATACACAGCAGTCAAGGTAAGAAACCCAACAGCTGTTCAGGTTTTCTTTTTTCAGAGATCACTGCATATGCTTCACAAGTGGAAAGAGAATCATTAAACTAATATTTTGAGAGTTTTCTTCCTCTAGAATTGGTTTTGGATTTTGTCATCACTCTGCTGAAAGACAACATTATTTATATTCCCCATGTGTCAGATTTTTTGTTTGTAGGTTTCGGTTGTAGATTGCAGGTTTCTTAAACCAAAGTTAAGCATAAAAAATTAATTATTTCATGTAACTTTGGAGTTCTGTGTACACATGAGTGTTTCAAACATTGGCTGGTATAGGCCTTTGAGTAATTTCCAAGCCCTGCCTTTTGGCTTTTAGCTCTGTTTTACTCTCTTTAATTCCATTCTTCTTTCATACTCCATTTTGTGGGCAGATGGCACTTGTATCTTCAGATTCAGTGTCTTTCCAATGGGAGCTGGATAAGAAGCCATCTTTCCTATACCTCCAGAGGAAGAGTACGAGGGAGGACTCTGGGCTCCTTTTGGTCACGTTCTCATGTCTTGGTTGATAATTCTGGCCAGAGAGATGGGTGCACTGATGGGCCTGAGTCACAAGGTCCTACCCAAGAAAGGAGACCTGTTGTCAGAAGAAGGAGGAAGGATACTATAAAGTTAAACCAATACTCACCATGTTCTGCATAATTATGTCTCATTTCTCTCTATTTTAAATTCTTATTCTATTAAAAACTCCATAATTTCCATTTTGGAGGCTTCAGGATTATAGCTGTATGTTTTGACTTCAATATAGGTCAAGAATATTTATCACCCATAGAACAAAGAAATGGTTCTACCTTATTAACTATGTTGTTGTTGTTGTTAGGTGCCATCGAGTCGGTATCTGACTCATAGTGACCCTCATAGGGTTTTCAATGGCTGACTGTTTCGGGATTGCCTTGGGAGTGGATTGCCAGGTCCTTCTCCCATTTTTGCAGTGCTGGGAATTGAACTCAAGACCTCAGACACTGCAGTGCAGTGCTCTACCTACTGAGCTAAATCCCAGCCCCTATTAACTATAGCAACTATATTACAACTATATTACAATGACAACTAAAAAGTTATCACAGAGTTTCTTAATAAAAAGTGGAATGTATAGTGACTGATATGGGAGAAGGATGTAGCAATCCACTCTCAAGGCAATCCCGAAACAATCAGCCATTGAAAACACTATGAGGGTCGCTATGAGTCAGACACAACTCGACAGCATGTAAGACCACCACCACCATAGTGACTGATGCTACTGCATAGAATTGGCCCAGTAGTTCTGGTTTTTAATGTTTATGTTTTACCAACTATGCAAAGGTATTTGACTATGTGGATCATAATAAATTATGGATAAAATTATGAACAATAGGAACACCCAAGATTAATGTGCTCATTAGGAATCTGTACACGGACCAGGAGGTAGTTGTTTGAATGGAACAAGAAAACACTGCCTGGTTTAAAATCGAGGAAGGTGTGCATCAGGGATGTATCTTTTCAACATACCTCTTCAATCTTTATGCTGAACAAATATTCTGAGAAGCTAGACTCTATGAAGAAGAATGTGACATCATGATTGGGGGAAGACTCATTAACAACCCGTGTTACGCAGATGACACAAGCTGCCTCCTGCAGGTAAGGAGGACTTGAAACATTTACTGATGAAGTACAAAGAACACAGCCTTCAGTATGGACTACACCTCAACATCAACAACAACAACAAAATCCTTACAACTGGGTCAGTGCACAACTTCATGATAAATGGAGAAAAGATTGAGGTTGTCCATGATTTTGTTTTACTTGGTTATGTAATCAACACCCTTGGAAGCCACAGTCAAGAAATCAAAGGACACGTTGCATTGAGAAAAGCTGTTTCAAAAGACCTCTTTGAAGTGACGAAAAGTAAAGATGTCACATTGAAGATGAAGGTGTGCCTGACTCATATTTTCAGTTGCATCATATAGTTGTGAAAGCTGGACATTGAATAAGGGAGAGAGGAGAAGAATTGATGCTTTTGAATTATGGTGCTGGAGACATCTATTGAATATACCATGGACTGCCAAAAGAATCAATAGATCTGTCCCAGAAGAAGTGCAACCAGAGTGTTCTTTTGAAGCAAGGATGGCTAAACTGCATCTTACATGTTTTGGGCATTTTGTCAGGAGGGACCAATCTCTAGTGAAGGATATCATGTTTGGGAGAGTGGCATGTGAAGAAAAAAAGGAAGACCCTCAACTAGATGGATTGATACAGTGTCTGCAACAATGGGCTTAAACGTAAAAAAGATTATGTGCCTGGCGCAAAATTGGGGAGTATTTCGTTCTGTTGTATACAGGGTCACTATGAATTGGACCCCACTCCATAGTATCTAACAACAACAACATAGGACATTGAGAATGATTTTAGGTCTAGACTCCCATTATTAATAAGTATAATTTAAAAATCCTAGGAAAAATGAACATAAAACATTCTGTCTGCAAACATAATACAAAACCAAAACAAATCAAAATAAAAACCAGATGAAAACCTCAAACCAAACAAAACAAGTTACCTTCTTAGATGCCTTATTGTTGAAAATACAATGAATTGACCTGCAAAATAAAAATCCTCTTCACTAGAAGAGACTCTCTAGAAACCAGAGCAAGCAAAGTCTCCTGGCTCCTGATACCTGGGGAAGCCCAAGTAGAGTCATCATGGATGTCTCCTCACATTCCCACCTGCTAGCCAATTGGTGTAACAAGAGTGGACTTCAGAGGTTGACATCAGTGTGATTCTTCTCATAGTGTAGCTTCAGGTTTTGCCAAAACAGTTTGATTATAGTAAGAACTAATTGGAAGTAAGATATTTAAGAAACTGATTAATAAAAAAATACTGATATCCATGATATGGCAAAACTAGGGTATATGGGCTCAGGGGACTTTTTGAGCCTCCTGAAATTCTATGCAAGATTTTGTATTTCATGAGATAGCTAACCCTCTTCTCTAGCCCAGGCGGAGTGAGGATGAATAATTGCTTGAGAAGGGCAATTAAGAGCCAGGCCTATAATCCAAGTGCTCTGGAGGGGCTGAGGCAGGAGGATGGTTGTGACTTTGAGGTCAGCCTGAACTACATAGCAAGTTCCAGGCCAGTCTAGGGTACACAGTGAGTCCTTAGTTTGAAAAAGAAAAAAAAAAAAAAAAGCAGGTACCTATGAAGTATGATACATATGTGTCATAAGTATTTCATTTTGATTATAAACATTACCTTCACCATATTTATTAAATGGTACATTCATGTACCATATAATGCCAAGGCTTTTACTCTGAATGTAGATTGGTCTATTAGAGGTTCTCATTATCTTATTTATTTATTTGTTTATTTGTTTATTCTAGTATTAGGAGTTGAACCCAAGGAAAAAGTTCATTCTTGTTAATAAGAGAGGTGAAAAATGAATCATGATACAATCTGTCTCATAATTATAATTTTGGGGCTGTAGTATAGCTCAGTTGATAGAGTGCTTGCTCTGAGAGCCTTGAGACTCTGGGTTTAGTTCCCTGCACTGCAAAAACAAGAGAAGGACCTAGTAGCCCACTCCTGAAACAATCCTGAAAAAAAAAAAAATCAGCCATTGAAAACCCTATGAGGGTTGCTATGAGTCAGACCCAACTTGATGGCACCTAACAACACAATAAAATTATAATTTTTTCCTTTATTAGTAAATGATGATGGGGTACAGAGTAATACAGCACTGGCTTTTCCCATTATGCATCCTTTACATCACTTCTGGTAATACTTTCATCAGCCCACAAAGTTTATGGAGCCTATGGCTAATGCGTGGGCTGGGATTTAGCTCAGTGGGTAGAGTGCTGCCCTGCAGTCTCTGAGGCCCTGAGTTCAATTCCCAGCACCGCAAAAATGGGAGAAGGGCCTGGCAATCCACTCCCAAGGCAATCCCGAAGCACTCAGCCATTGAAAACCCTATGAGGGTCACTATGAGTCGGATACCGACTCGACGGTACCTAACAATAACAACATGGCTAATGCGTAGTAAAACCCAAATGTTTATTTGGGTTATTTCCCCCTATTTTTCCAATATACCCACGAAGTTGGGCTGTTTACATTGGAATTGACCTCTCCCCCTTCTTCCCTCCACATTGACCCTCCTCCCCATCCAACCTTCTGCAGTCTTTGCTTCCCTCTGCTAGTTCTCCCCTTCCTTTCTACTCTTTATATTGTCCCTTCTATGCTAAGTTTAATTAACAATTATAATTTTAGTAGATATAAAATAACATTTTAAATTCCATATTTAATTCCAAATAACCTTTAGTGAGGAAAAAATTAGTATGCTCATTTGATGCTAGTTTTTAAAAAAGTTATAACTGTTTGGAAAAATAGTATGTCCATACTTCTGAAATTTAGAATTTAACTAAAAAAACCTTGTCAGAAACAAATGCTATATGAAATATATTACAGTGGCCTTTTTATAACAGCAAACCACAAATTAAACACACACACACACACACACACACACACACACACACACACACTTCATTTCTTTCTAAAAATTCAACCCAACCCAATACTAACCAAACCAAAATAAAATAAGAAACCATCTTGGACTCAGCGTTGTTGTTGTTGTTATTAGGTGCTTACAAGTCAGGTCCAACTCATAGAGATCCCATATCCAACAGAAGGAAACACTTGCTGACACTGTGCCATGCTGAACTGTTTCAGTGCTTCCCTGCTACTCATAGGATTTTCAATGGCTAATTGTTTTCATGATTGCTTTGAGAGTGGATTACCACGTCTTTCTCCCATTTTTGTGGTACTGTGATTGAACCCAGGGCCCCAGAGAATGCAGACCAGAATTCTACCAACTGAGCTAAATCCCAGCCCCAGGTCCAGCATTAGGAGAACAAAAATTAATGGAATACATTGAGATTATTAAAAATGATAATTAATTATGGTTGTATGCAGTGATGCTTGCCTATAATCCCAGCAATGTAGGAGGCTGAGGCAGGAGGATTACAAGTTTGAGGCCAGAGGCAGCCTAGTTAACTTAGTGAGCCCCTGTTGCAAGGCAAAAAATAAAAAAAGGGGCTGAGGGTGCAGTGGTAGAGTGCTTGTAAAGAATGCACAAGGACCTAGGTTCAGCCCTCAGGTACTGCACATATACACACATAAGATAATTATGGAAAGCATGTTAAATCATGGAAATTATTTATATAATAAAAAATAGAAAAATAAAGTATGATAAACCCAATGTTTGCTACTCTATAAAATATTTTTATGTACAGAAGATCACATGCAAAAATAAGGTTAGTTACCAGGATAATTGGCAAAGACACAAAGATAAATATAACTGAAATATTTGTTAAAATATTCTTTTTTTTTTCCTTTGCAGTACTGGGGGTTGAACCCAGGGCCTTGTGCTTGCATGCTCTGCCAGTGCTGGACCACTGAGCTGTACCTCCAGGCTATTTTTTTACTTTTTGCGTCAGGGTCTTGCTAAGTTATACAGACTGTATCTGGTCTTGAACTTGGGATCCTCCTGCCTCCACCTCCCAAGCTACTGGGATTACAGGTGTGCACCACCACACCCGGCTTTAAATATTCTTTAAAGTCATTACCACCAGTCGTTTCAGGTATCAATATCCATATGAGACACGAAATCTTATTTTTAGAGATAACTATAGTCATTTAAGCCTGCAGTCGTACCACTGTGGTGTCCGAACCAGTCAGATCATGGAAGCTAAGCAGGGTTGGCCTTGGTTAGTACTTGGATGGGAGACTGCCTGGGAACACCAGGTGTTGCAGGCTTGGGAGAAGGACCTGGCAACCACTCCCCAAAATAATCAGCCATTGAAAACCCTATGAATAGCAGAGAAGCACTGACAATAGTGTTTTGTGGCTATGAGTTGGACACTGACTTGATGGCACCTATCAACAACAACAACATAGTCATTCATAAATAAATTTTATTTTCTGAAATGCATTAGGATTTGAAGTGCATGAGATTTTTGAGCTGTGAGTAATCACTTGTACCTCTCTTTTCTCTTGTCTGACCACTTCCCAGAACACAAGGACACAGATGGACAAACTAGTGAGAGGCTACATTTCAGGACAAAATTTTAGGGACACTTATGAGCTACTCTGGGCTGGGATTTAGCTCAGTGGGTAGAGTGCTGCGCTGCAGTCTCTGAGGCCCCAAGTTCAATTCCCCGCACTGCAAAAATGGGAGAAAGGCCTGGCAATCCACTCCCAAGGCAATCCCAAAGCACTCAGTCATTGAAAACCCTATGAGGGTCGCTATGAGTCAGATACCGACTCGATGGCACCTAACAACAACAACAACATGAGCTATTCTAGCAGCAGATTTTTGTGTGCCACCTGATGTGTTTCATGTAGTTTTTCAGTTATGTTATATAATTTTCTTATGCTAAAAACATCCACAGTTGGGTTAGGGGTTTAGCTCAGTTGTTAAAGCACTTGCATAGCCCTGGATTTGATCCCTAGTGCCACAAAAAATATCCATAATTATTAGCATAGGTTAGGGAAGAATCTTACTAAGTGCCTTTCTTTCCAGAAGTGGCTTCTAGTCCCTGGGAAATAATTTCTGGAGGGGCACAGTTGCTCTTGCCTTTGGATAGGAGGCCCAGGAGAGCTGCCACAGCCTCAGACCTCTGGGACTTCTGCTTGGTTGAGTGCATAATATCCATGAGCCCACCTTCTCCAAGGCTGACCTGCTTGTGCTATTATTCCAAACCTTAAAGGCCATGGATTGGTGTCCCTGGCAGTCTGAGGTCCTTGCTGTTGGAGGAGGAATGAAGGATGGACGCTTACACATTTTGGATATAAATACTGGGAAGAGCATCCAGACCCCAAGCACAAACTCACAGGTAAACATCTCCTCTGGAGCCCACCTTCATCCCAATCTTCTCAAATCTTATGAAGATAATTGGTGATGGAGCATAAAACCCAAACATGTCTCTCCTTACCTACTGAATCCATTAGGAATTTTAGTTGTCAAGAGTTTTTTGTAAAATCTCTTTATTTGTGAGTCCAAAGTTAATTTAACTCGTGTTTTCTTTTCTATTCTTCTCCTTTCCTCTTCCTCCTTCTCCTGATTCATTGTCCTCCTCCACCTCCTTCTTCTTCATGTTCACATTTTCCTTCTTTCTCACCATTATTTTGACTGTGGATCTTGAGAGTAGTTTGGCAATTCCTGGCCAGTGATCGTTGTAGTTGTTAGGTGCTATCAAGTCGAGTCTGACTCATAGCCACCCTCATAGGGTTTTCAATGGCTGACTGTTTCGGGATTGCCTTGGGAGTGGATTGCCACGTCCTTTTCCCATTTTGCAGTGCTGGGAATCGAACTTGGGACCTCAGAGACTGCAAAGCTGCGCTCTACCAACTGAGCTAAATCCCAGCCTGCCAGTGATCATAGTTCATTTAAATTCATCGCACCTGAGCCTATTTGTATTTGTGGTCCTTCATTGCTTTGTTACTGCTTCCTTAGAGCTCATATAATTCCTGTAATACCCCAATCTCAGCTGCCACTGAAGGAGAGAGATGGATAAGGCCTACTGTAGAATCAGTGTAAGTGCATTCATAATGAATCACAAATGGTTAGAATTCTGTATTTTATGGTCATTGTTACAGATTTGTTCCTTAATCTGGCTGCCTAAAACAAAGGAGATTGCAACAGGCCAAGGTGCTCCTAAGAATGATGTGACGTTGTGGACCTGCCCTACTCTGTCCAGGTCAGGTGGGTTTTCTGGTAAGTAAATGGGTGAGTAAATGGTGTGTATCTATGGCAAAGTGGGGCTGGGATTTAGCTCAGTTGGTAGAGTGCTGCGCTGCAGTCTCTGAGGTCCTGAGTTCAATTCCCACACTGCAAAAATGGGAGAAGGACCTGGCAATCCACTCCCAAGGCAATCCCAAAAACAGTCTGCCATTGAAAACCCTATGAGGGTCGCTATGAGTCGGATACCGACTCGACGGCACCTAACAACAACAACAACAACAACAATGGCAAAGTGAGCTGAAATTGGTGGGAAAAGCCCTTAATGAAATATATTTCCCCTTCTGGCTCTTTGATGCATATATTTCAACAGATGAAAGAGTTACACTCACCCCACCTCAGTGTATAGATGATTATTTCTGAATTTGACTAATGTTCATCACTTAAAATTGTCAAGTCTTGTTGCTGCATATGTGAATGGATTATGTGATGGTGATTTTGGGCAGTTTTTGAACTCCAGATTTAGCATTACAGCTCATCTTATTTGGAAGAAAACCTGGCTGTGTGGAAGGCAAGGAGTCCTGAAAGAACGAGACTTTGTTATATGTGGGGAAGCCACAAAACATCATGAGGCTTCCTCTGTGAACATCTGCCCTTTCAAGGCAGACTGCTCTTCTCTCACTCTCTCTCTACCTCCCCCTCCCCTGTGCTAGGGATCAAACTTGGGGCCTTGTACATGCTAAGCATTTGTTCTACAACTGAGCCAGTCCCAACCCTAGACTACTGTTGTTTCTCAATTTAATTCTATGAATTTTTTTATTAAGCTCTTCTTGAGAGAAAGACCCATTATTGGGGAAGAACCAGGTCCTTCTTTCAGAGTCTGCAATTTGGAGTGTTAAAGGAGGCCCAAGGGTGAGGAAGTATCTCCTTCTACCCACCCTGGGGAGATGAGAAGACAAAAGTGGTTGCTGATGAAGGAATGGAGCACCATCATTGAGTCTCTCATGGAACTTTGGTTCCTACCCTATATTCTTCCTCTCTCCACTCAGCCTTGCCTCTGGGTCATTCCCAGGATTTTATGTATTCATTATTTATTTATGAAGCATCTACTATGTGCCAGGCACTTTTTGGGATGCAGGGGATACAGAGGTGAACAAGGTTGACGATGTGTCCTTATCCTCATGGAGCCTTCATTTTTGTGGGAGGAGACATGTAGAAAACAAACATGCACAAGTTTGGTAGCAATAATTCCATGCTTCTTTGGAGATTTTGAGAGGTTAATTGCCACCATCAAAATACTCCTATCAGGTAGATTTCCTGCCTGTGAGGCTGGACTGCCAGTAGGCCTCAGAATGGCCTTTATGTTCTTCAGCTGTCAGACTGAGTGGTCTGGTATAGAAGATTCTGGCAACTCTTGGCAGAGCCACTCTGGTGGCCAGGCACAAGCATAGGAGGAGCATGAGTTGATTCTTCCCATATTTTACATCATAAGACATGGAATTTTCTGGAGCTTTTCAGATGAGAGAAAGACTTTAAGCCTTAAAACCTGGTTGTTTATAAAAGCACAATTCTAGTAGTTAAGTAGGGTGTTAGCAAGGTGGGGTATGGGATAGACATTCAGAATCAATTTTCTGATGCTTGGAATGAAGAATGCTTAAACTTGCCTGGCATGGTGGTGCACACCTCTAATCCCAGCATATGGGAGGCAAAGGCAGAAGAATCATGGGTTCAAGGCCAACCTGGGCTACATAGTGAGACCCTGTCTCCAAAAAATGTAACAAACAAGAATAGTTACAGGTGCAGTCCCTTGTTTCTCTGGTCTTAAAATGCTATGAGTAATTTTAACTCCTTGTGATATATTTAACTAATATCAGAAAGAATCCCCCCAAAATTCCACTTAACCTTTTTTCTTCTTAAAACATTTATGGTTGAAGGAGATGTGATTTACTTTTGAGCTCTTAGACACTAGTTTTCATCTCTAACCCACCAGTTCCTTCTATATTCAGTGTTTCCCAAAAATGTTTAGCAGGATATTTGTTATACACAAACACGACGTATGGTCAGATAAATTTGTATTTGTAGTTTAAGCAAGGATAGTTCTTTTCTAGGGATGTCTCAAAGACATGTATAAGTTATGTGTGTTGTGAGTCTTCAAGAGGAGGTTATGGTATTCAGTATTTCCCAAACACATGTGGGAAGTCTTTTGTAGTGGAGCATCCTGAGGTACTTGTCCAATGAACGTGCTCCAGGGAGCTTTTCCCTGTGGCCTGGACCTACTTCAGTGTTTAATTGTCACTTGTTTTCATTGTGAGTCTGTGTTTCCATTTGAGTCAAAGACAGTGCTTTCAACATATACCTCATGACTGAGATCTGGATCAGGGTCTTATAAATTGGCAGATACGAATCACAAGGTTATGAATATAATGAGTCAAGATCAGCCTTAAAAAATAAAATAGTACAGCATGGAATAGCATAGTACATATAGAATGGGGCAAATGGAAAAGTAGGTATTATTTTATGAACTTTTATTATAGATATACAGTGCATATATATGTCTAGGTATCGTGTTGCTATATAAAATATAGTTTTGACTGTGAGTTGTGGCCCAAAGTTTGGAAAAATCTATTCTAGTAGGGTCACACCTTTGCTAAGCCTCACCTTGTTAACTGTAGTCATGAATCTCTGGAGGGAAATTTTAGTTAAAGAGGTCTCACCTACTTGACTATGGAAGAAAGGTCATTTATCATTGTTTCTATCTACAAAAGCACTGTACTTTCTAGGCTCGAAAATAGAAATAGGCATTTTTCTAGTTGCCAGGTGAGACCTGGCCTTTAACTTGGTTTCATCAGTCCATAGTAAGCTTATCAACATGTGGTGTCGTTTATAACAACAAAAGCTGCATGAAGAAAAAACTTACAGTGCTTTTAGTAAGTGTTCTTGGAACTTGGAAATACAAACCCTCTACAAGGAGCTCTGTCTAAGACAGAGGTGGTATTTCTCACCATGTAGTTAGTCAAGATGGTCACTGATGTGAGAAAATGTCAGCAATGCATTTGTTTCCAGTCCAAAGGCCATTTCCCCAACAAGTCCTCGAAGCAGCTATCCAATTTTTAAAGTCAAGATAGTTTTCAAAGCCTGCTTTTGAAAAGATCTAGAGTCTTTTTTTAGTCTATGATTCCATTTCTCTCTTTCTCATCTTCCTTCCTCTTCATTTTAACACATCATAATAGAGCATGAAGGCATTTTTATTTCTTATTGTATTTATTGAATATAATAAAGAACTTTTCCTTTAGGTTTAATTTAAAAGGACTCTTCTAATGTAACGCTTAGAAAAGTGCATTTAAAGAGCCACCTTCCTGGGACTTCCTGGTCAAAATCAATGGAAATGTTTGACTGTTTAGTAAGAGAGATCCCTATGTGACAATTTTCTCTATAAACCTAGGACTGCAATATGTGTGTGTGTGTGTGTGTACATATATGTGTGTATATATATATATATATATATATATATATATATGTATTTTTTTCCATAAGAGAACTTTGCACTAGAGAAAGGAAAGTAGCAAAAATACTTAGAGAGAGGGTGAAAGGGAGTATCTTAGAATTCTCCTTTGCTCTTGATCTCAAAGTGAGCCTTCAAAACTAATAGCTAAAATTATATTTGTTTATTAGTCTATATGTACAAATTTTCTACTTTTAAAGAGTTAATTTACTTTCTGCTTCTGATAAAAACAGTTAACTTTCTTATATGTGTTTTAGGGTAGTTAAAATTAACAAGTTATGTGGCTGTATCAGCAAGATTATTAGGATGAGAAGAAACAGACTAAATCAATTTAAAAGCATTAGTGTAATGTTCTCTATATATCTCTTTAAAACAACTATGTCAACTTACTTTTTGTTTAAATTTTAAATTAAAAAAATAGACAATGGCCTGCAATAGAAAAAGGTATTCATCTTTGCACTGGAGTTGGAGTTTGGGCTAATGGTTAGAGCACTGAATTGGGCTCTAGTTCTGGCTGTACTGTTAACTGTGTGACCTTGTGTGAGATGTTTGATACTCCTGTGTCCTTATAAAAAGAAAAAGGGATGCATTGTATCTATGAAATCTAACCTTATTTATGTACCAACTCACTCTTAGCAAATCCCCCTTGGGGCACCTTGTACTGGTATGTGTGCATATGTGTGCACACAGGGAGGCATGAAGGAAAGCATTAGGAGTGATGTGTGCAGGTGACAAAACCCTCCAAGTGTCTAAGATATGTCTCAGCCAGGAGTTGAACAATTCACACACATTCCTTTCTGCTGAGAATCTTGTATCATAGTCCAAGATTATGGTTCAAATTTCTGGTCTCAATTAAGTTATAAAAAGTACTTGTCTTATGAAGAAGTGACCTGCCCACCTGGTTTGATTTTAGTTGTACCCCCAAATACCTTCCCACTCAAAAAACTTATCTAACCTCCTCCTGTCTCCCATCCTCCCAGCCCCAGCCTTCTTTTATGGAGTCATCTTTGTTTATTTGGCCCTGATCATTAAATTCACTGTTGGGTTAGCTTAGGTTTTGCAAAGCATTTTCCAACTGACATTAGTGAGTCCCTTGAGATTCTCAAGTTAAAGGGCTGTGTAGTCAAATAAGCTTGAGAAATACTGTCTATCATAGCCTTCTATCTCAAAAACATTTAGCATATAACATATTGAAATAAGGAAATATGTTTAATTTTCTTAATATAGAGCTCCCACATTAATGTAAACATTAAGCACTTTAATATTTAAAACCTATTACCCTCACACAAAACTATTATGCTACAGAATGTTCTTTGGGAATAACCAATAAAATGACAGGAAGAGGGATATTATCTCTGAAATTTCATAAGTGAGACTCATGTATGCTTTTTGGGAGAACTTTTTGGACCTTTTGCATTAAGCTCCATCAGTTTATTTGATTAGTCTCTTGGAACCTTTTTCCCAAAGGGATAGCTTTTTGGGGAGGAAAGGGGTAGATGATAGGAACAGAGCAATGGCATTTCCTGGATGTTTCAGAACTAATAATATTTGGGACATAAGTGGTATAGTAAGCTAAGAAATGGTCTCCCAAAGGATATCCATGTCAAATCTCTGTGGCCTGTGAATGTGACCTATTTTAATAAAAGGTCTCTGAAGAGGCAAGTAAGTTAAATTCTTGAGATGCTATTGTCCTGGATTATCCATGCAGCCCCTAAATTCAAATCTTCTTATAAGAGAATCACAGAGGAGAACAGACACACAGGAAAATAGGGAATGTGACTACAGAGGCAAAGACTGGAGTGGTGTGGCTACAAATCAAGCAGCTGCCAGAAACCAGAGCAGCAAGACACAGAATCTCCCAGAGACCCTCCCAAGGAAATGCAATCCTGCTGACCCCTAATCTTCAGACTTCCGATCTCCAGACTGTGGGAGAGTCAGTGCCTCTTGTTTTCAGCTACTCATTTTGTGGTCATTTATTACAGTAGCTGCAGGACACTGATGAGGAGTTGAGGGCAGTTGCAGGAGAAACAAGGGACAAAAGCTTGGTCTGGGTGTGATACGTCAGTCATCCTGGGGTGTGGTGTTTACCAGCAAAACCAGTCAGGGCAGGTATGGGAAGCTGTTTGTCCTGGGACAGGATGCTGGCCCCACCTTAGCACACCTACAGTCCTCAGCAGCAGCCCTGGAAACATGGAGTAAAATCTGTCTTCCTTTCTCCCCTAGGCCACAGAGGCAGAGTGCTGCACCTGGCTTTGAGTCCAGACCAGACTCAAGTGTTTTCTGCTGCAGTTGATGGCTCAGCTTCGGTGTGGAAGAGCCACCAATTACTCAGCTCCTCTGAGCTTCACTGTCCTCGTTTCTAAGGGAGGATAATGATGCCTTCTCTTCTCCTTGAGGGTGTAGGAAGATCTGATGTGAAGCACTCTTGCTGATGTGAATAACTGCTCTCCTAAACTTTCTCAGACTACTGTCTTTGCTTTGCTTTTTCCCATTGTATTTCCCAGAGATTGTCTTTAACATTTTCTTTCCCTCCCTACTTCTATCTCCCTTCCTCCTCTTCTTTCTTCCTCACCTATTTCTTCTATCTCTTCTATTTTATTTTATTTTACTTTATTCTAATTTTATTTTTTTGAGAGAGAATCTCATTCTGAAGGCGAGATGGGCCTAGAACTCCCTGTGCAAATCAGGCTGACCTTGAACTCACAGCAATCCTCCTGCCTCAGCTTCCTGAGTGCTGAGAGTGCAAGTGTGTGCCACCAGGCCTGGCTGTCTTCAGTTTTTTATTGCTTTATTCAGAAAGGCGTTCTGTTAGTTTGTGTGCCACCATGGCAAAAGACCTGATGGAAATAAACTTATGGGAAGAATGATTTATTAGGGCTCTCAGAGAATTTCAGTCCATAGAGGCAGGAAGGCAAGGTGTCAGGGTAGGCATGGTGGTGGAGCAGGTGGCAGTGCCTGTGACAGAGCACCTCCTCATATCATGGTAGATCGGAAGCTGAGAGAGATTACTAGAATTATAGTCCAGGTGAAACTTCCAAAGGCCCTCTCCCAGTAATCTACTTCTAAAAAGCTAGAACCCCACTGCTAACATTCCATAGCCTCCCAGGACAGCGCCACCTACTGGGGGGAGCAATCATTCAAACACATGACCTTTAGATTCAAGCAATAACAAGTATCTATTGCAAAGATTTCTAAATGTTTCTTTCCCACCCGACATTTCTCCTAAGTGCCAGCCTCATATTTCTGACTGCCTCTGGATATTTCCTCTTTGATATCCTTTTCCATCTTTAGATCAAATTCAGTACATTGAAAACATTACTCATTCACTTAAAAATTACTTATTAAAATCCTACCTACTATATACTATGTGCTATATTAAGCATGTATGTTATTTCTTTCAAAATTAGTTCTTCTTCCCCCTTTCATTCTGTCTTAGTCTATTTTCTGCTGCTATAACAGAGTACCTGAGACTGGGTAATTACAAATGTTGTTGTTGTTGTTAGGTGCTGTCAAATCGGTATCCGACTCATAGCGACCCTCATAGGGTTTTCAACGGCTATTTCGGGATTGCCTTGGGAGTGGGTTGCCAGGTCCTTCTCCCATTAATTACAAATAGTAAAAGTTTATTTAGCTCAGTGTTCTGGAGGCTGAGAATTCCAAGAGCATGGCTTTGGCACCTGGTGAAGGCCTTTGAGCTGTATCATCCTATGGAAGATGGCAGAGGAACAGTAGGATACATATGAGAGAGTCACTTTTATAATAAGCCCTCTTTCATGGTATCTAACCCACTTCCATGATAATGACATTAATCTTTTCACCAGGGCAGAGGTCTTGTTGTGACCTAATCACCTCTTTTCTTTTTTTTTTTTTTACCTAATCACCTCTTGTTAGACCATGTCTTCCAGCACTGTTGCATTGGGGATTAAGTTTCCAATACATGAACTTTGAGGACACATTCAAACCATAGCCCCCTCTTAATAGTTTCTTCCTTGTCCTGGTGACCAAACCTCCTGAATATCCTCCCTCATTCTTTCTTGCTTTCAGCCCTTGTTCTCTTTTGTTTCTTCTAGTTATGTCCTTAATACTTGATGACCAGTCCACTGTAATTGCCCTGTTACTGGTCCTTCTGCCTTTTAGTCTTCTCAGGTCTCTGAAACACTGCGAGGTTAAGCTTCTAAAAGCATGGTGACAACCCTGTCAGACACTTGCTCATAAACTCTCAGTGACACTCTATTACCTATTCCCCTAGCCTCAACCTCTGGAATCCTGAGCCAGGATCTAAAGTTAGGGGATTTATTCTTGCCTTGGCTCTGCCGTAAACATTGGATATGTTGTAACATCTGTAACAAAGTCCAAAGAATAGGACTTTGGATTTTTCTCAAAGTTTGATCAGTCTACCATTCTGTCTTTTTATATTAATTCCTATTGACCACTTACATTAACCTTTGCCTATGTCTTTTGATTTTCTGGCTTGGTACCTTTGTTGAAGGTTTTCTTCTAGTCTGGAATTCTTGCTCCTTTCTTTCTTTTTTCAACACATGTGCAGAAGTCCTAATCTCTCCAGGAAGTGTTTTGAAATGATGTTACCTGTGTTTGAATTCTTGTCATTAGTCTGTAACTATTTGGTATTAATGTGATATAGTAGTTGTTTCTTTTTTTTTTAAGTTTTTTTTTTAAATTACTGTGTGAATCTTTGATTATTTTAGTTTTAATGAACTTATTTTGTAACCTGGGTAGCTAATTGGAGGAGATGAGGGAGCACACATTATACTTTCTGATGTTCCTTAGAATGTTATGTATATGTCAGATTAATATTAATTTGCTTTATTATAAAACTTTAAAAAAAGTAATACATGTCCTCTCCTTTATCACCCTAAATTCCATAAAACAAAACAAAAAGCTTGATAATTGAAAATCATGAGAGTATATTCAAGGGAAATTAGGACTCTCTTGCCAAATTAGTGTTAATTTGCCAATAAATTCTTTTCCTTGATTTTTAACTTAGAAAATATGCTTGGTGCTAGTAATTCTTTCCTTAGAGAATTTTAGGCCACTAAAAGCTTCAAATGGCATACAATTCTGTAATGTACACCCTTCTTCTATAAGCTAAGAGTTTTGTTTTGTTTAATGGTGCTGAGTATTGAACCCAGAGTTTTGTACATGTTAAACAAGTACACTACCACCAAGCTATATACTCAGCCCAAGCTAGTAATTATTTAATGTGAACTACTTAATTAGATAGGTATAAAATGTAAGAAAATGTCTAGTTGGAGAATGAGCAAAATGATTAAACAATTTCTAATGTCCTCTACCATTCTCTCAATTAATACTGGTATGTGAACAAAAGGCTCATTTAAGAAAAATATTAATATATATTTTACCTTTAATTTTGACAGGAAGTTTGGGATATTGTTCTTGCAAAAAAAAGTGAGCTTCTAGTTAATACACAAATCAGAAGCCTTCCTTGTCTACAATTGAATTTAAATGTTTTTAATTTTAAATTTTTTATTGAGTAATAACTCACATAAAGTATGTAAATCTATTTATGAATAGGTAACAATGTAATCACCATCCAGATCAAGATATGAACATTTATAGCACCCTGAAGGGATCCCTTGTACTCACTCCTAGTGAATACTTCTCAATTATATTGCCCTCTGTTTGATGGATTAGTTTGCCCTTATGCAAACCTTAAGATAAATGGAATCATGCCACACATACACACATATATGCATGCAACCTGAGAACTTCATGTTGGATGAAAGAGAAACATATATATATATTTTGGGGATTTATGTAGAATGAAGTTTGTGTTGCATGTAACTGTAGTTTGTCCTTTTTCATTGCTGCATATTATATAACTTGAAAGTATAATTGTTTATCCATTTTACTGTGAATGGATAAAGCATTTATAAAGAAAAGCAATAAAATTCTATCTTATTGCAGTTAAAATCATAATTAGTTGTTAAAGATTATACCAAGTATCCAAAATATCCTTGTGACTCTCCTAGAGCTTCTCTTTTAGAGATTAGCAATAGACTTCACTTTCTAGAACAGGGATTCACATCCTTGATTGCATATTGGGATTATGGGGATTTCTAATAAAGAATACTATGTTCCACTATAGGGAAACCTGCGTTTCCATGTTCATTGCAGCACTGTTCATGATAGCCAAGATACAGAATGAGTGTAGATGTCCATCAATAGGTGAGTGCATAAAAACTATGGTATATACTGCACACACAATGGAATTGTATTTTTTATTATTTATTTTAAAACTTAATTTATTTATTTTTGTGGTACTAGAGGGCTGAACCAGTGCCTTGTGCACACTTTGCAAGAGCTCTACAACTAAGCTGCATCCCCAGCCCCTTTTTAAAGTTTTTTATCTTGAGACGAGGTTTTGTTAAATTACCCAGACGGTCTTTAGCTTTGAACATGTGACCCTCCTTACCTCCACCTCCCAAGTTTCTGGGATTACAGGTGTGCATCACCAGGCCTGGCCACAATGGAATTACCTTTAGCCATAAAGAAGAATGAAATTATGTCATTTGCAGGAAAATGAATAGAACTATAAGTTATCATATTAAGCAAAAGGAACCTAACTCAGAAAGACAAATACCATATATTTTCTCTCATATGTGGAATTTAAATTTGAAAAAAAAATATGTATGAGACTTGAAGGTAAAAGGGACACTATCTGGAGTGGGGAGGGGAGTTGTGGGAGGGGAGAGAGCAATGGGGGTAATGAGGGAGTAGAAAAGAGCGAAGTACACACAATATAATTGTATGAAAATGTCATAATAAAACCCATTATATTGTATGCTAATTTAAAATTAAAAAGATAAAACTAAGGTTTCAAGATATTGAAAGAAGAGAAAGAAAGAAATAAAGAAAGAAAGAAAGGAAGAAAAAGAAAGAAAAAAAGAAAAAAAAAGAAAAGGAAAAAGGAAAGAGAAAGAATACTATGTTCTGGGTCCCACCAACTATCACTTAAATTAGAATTTCTAGAGATGAGTCCTGGGCATTGATAATTTTAAATAGTGTGGTACATCTGGTGGAAAGCCACGGTTGAAAACCACTGACTAGTATTTGAATCAATCTAAGCTATTGTCCCCCATGTGTCTGTCAGCTTGTGCTGTGGGGGCTTGCGTGTTGCTGTGATGCTGAAAGCTATGCCACCAGTATTTCAGATACCAGCAGGGCCACCCATGGTGGACAGGTTGCAGCTGAGCTTCCAGACTAAGAAAGACTAGGGAGAAGGAACCAGGAGCCAACTCCCAAAATGATTAGCCATGGAAAACCCTATGAATAGCAGAAAAGTACTGTCAATAATAGTGCCAGAAAATGACACCCCCCACCTCTGCCCTGGCCCCAGCTGGAAGGCATTCAAGACAATGGGCTCAGACATAACAAGATCATGTGCATGGCACAGTGTTGGGTAATGTTTTGTTCTGTTGTACACAGAGTTGCTATGAGTCAGATTTGACTCGATGGCATCTAACAACAGCAACAAGAAGCTATCGTCCTTCCTTTGTTTTAAGAACCTGTCTCAACTGTTGCTTTATGTTCATGGTTTGGACATAAGCTGTATTTTTATGTACACATGTGTGTATGTGTTTGTGTGTACATGTATATTTATATACATAAATGTTTCTGATGGAAATTGAAGAAATTTGTTCACATGATCACATCTCTTTTTTAATTAATAAATGTTAGTCGGGTACAGAGGAATAAGTTTTGTGCTATTTCCATTGTACACCTATTACATCATTTTTGGTTACAGTTTCATCAAACTGACATAATTCATGGAGCCCTTTGGTGATAAAATCATATGCAATTATGGGTTATATTCCCATTTCTTCCATGTTTTCCTGTAGTTGCATCATATAATTTGAGATTGTCTTCTCCCCCTTTATCCCTCTGCATTATTTCCCCTCCCTGTTCTGCCTCCACAATCTTTGCTTTCCCCTGCTACTCCCCTCCTCACTTCTTTCTACTCTGCTTATATTTTTCCTTCTTCAATAAGTCTGATTGTTCCTTTTTATGTATCTACATATGTGTAGTTCTTTTCCTTCTTATAAGTTAGCTTTAGCTCCCACATGAATGAGAACATATAGTATTCCTCTTTTTGGGGCTGACTTCATTTGCTTAGGATGGTATTCTCCAGTTCCATCCATTTTGCTGCAAATAACATTATTTCATTCTTTTTCATTGCTAATATTCCATTGAGTATACATACCACAACTTTTTTTATCCATTCTGCTGTTGATGGACATCTTGTTTGATTCCATCATACTCTTGCAATTTTGAAGAGTGCTGAATTAAATATGGAAATGCAGGTGTCCCTGTAATATGATGAGTTATCCTCCTTTGGGTATATTCCCAGGAGTGGTATAGGCTAGGTCATATGGTAGTTCTAGTCTTGGTTTTCTAAGGTATCTCCATATCAATTTCCAAAGTGTTTGAACTACTTTACAATCCCACCAGCAGTGTAAAAGGGTTCCTTTTTCTCTGCATCCTTACCAGCATTTGTTCTTATTTGTTTTGTTGATCTTAGCCATTCTTTCTGGAGTGAGATGGAATCTCAGTGTTGTTTTGATTTGCATTTCCTGAATGGCTAGGGATACTGAGCATTTTTTCCTGTGTTACTTGGCCCTTTGAACTTCTTCCTTTGAGAACTGCTTATTTCCTTTGCCCACTTATATATTGGGTTATTTGTTGTCTTGGTATTTATTTTCTTAAGTTCTTTGTATATTCTTGAAATTAGTCCTGTCTGATCCTATATGTAGGATACAAAGATTCTCTCCCATACTGTAGGCTCTCACTTACCTCTTGATTATTTCCTTTGCTATACAAGAGCTTTTTAATTTCATGTAATCCCATTTATTAATTCTTGGTGCCATTTCCTGGGCAATTGGAATCTTTTGAAGGAAATGCTTTCCTATGCCTATGTGTCGGAGCATGTTTCCTATCTTTCTTCTCATAGTTTTAAGGTTTCTGGTTTTATATTGAGGGCTCTTATCAATTTTGAACTGACTCTCATGCAAGTTGAGAGATACAGGTTGATTTTCAATTTTCTGCAAATGGATATCCAATTTTCCCAGCGCCGTTTGTTGAAGAGGGTATCTTTTCTCCATTGAAAATCTTTAGCCCCTTTGTCAGAAATCAGGTGCTTGTAGTTGTGTGGGTGCATCTCTGGGTCTTTGATTCTTTTCCATTGGTCTTTAAGCATATATTTGTGCCAGTAGCAAGTTATTTTTGCCACAACAGCCCTATAGTATAGTCTGAAGACAGATATAGTGATCCCACCTGTGCTGTTTGTGCAGCTTAAGATTGTTTTGGCTATATGTGATCTTTTGTGCTTCCATATGAAATTTAGGATTATTTTTCATATTTATGGAAAGGCTGCCATTGGAATTTTAATAGGGATTGCATTAAATCTGTAAATTGCTTTTGGCAATATAGCCATGTTTAAAACATTCAGTCTCCTGATCCATGAGCAAAGGAGGTCCCTCCATCCGTTAGTATCCTCTGTAATTTCCTTCTTAAGTGTTTTGAAGTTTTCCTTGTAGAGATCTTTAGGGTCTTTGGTTAGATTGATACCTAAATATTTAATTTTTTTGGTGGGATATTGTGAAAGGGATTGTTGCCTTAACTTCCTTCTCTTCCCATTCACTATTTGTACAAAGGAAGGCTACTGATTTTTGTGTGTTAATTTGTATCCTGCTACTTTGCTGAAGGAGTAAATTAGCTCTAAGAATTTCCTGGAAGAATTTTTGGGGCCTGTTAGATAAAGAAGCATGTTGTCCATGAATAGGGATAATTTGACTCATCTTTGCCTATCTGTATTCCTTTGATTTCTTTTTCTTGGCTGATTGCTTTGGCTAGGACTTCGATCATAATATTGAATAAAAAAGGAGAGAGTGTATATCCTTGTTTTATTCCTGATCTTGCAGGGAATGCTTTCAATTTTTCCCCATTTAATATGATATTGGCTATAAGTTTGTCATAGATAGCCTTTATGATGTTGAGGTATTTCTCTGTCATACCTATTTTCTCCAAGACACTTATGATGGAAGAATGTTGCATTTTGTCCATGGTCTTCTCAGCATCAATTGAGATAGTCATGTGACTTCTGTGTGAAAGTCTCTTGATATGTTGAATTACATTGATTGATTTTCATATGTTGAACCAGGCTTTCATCTGTGGAATGAAGCCCACTTGACCATGGTTTATGATCTTTTTTCTGTGTATGTTGCTGGATTCAGTTTCCCAGAATTTTATTGAGGACTTTTGCATCAATGTTCATCAGGGAAATTGGTCTATAGTTTTCTTTTTTTGAAGTTTTCTTGCCTGGTTTTGGTAACAGGGTGATACTTGCTTCACAGAATGAATTTGGATGTCTTTTCCTTTTCTATATTATGGAATAGTTTGAGGAAAATAGGTATTAATTCATCTTTGAAGGTTTGATAGAATTCCCCTGTGAACCTGTTGGGACCTCGACTTTTCTTTGTTGGGAGATTTTTTATTACTGACTGTATTTCAGTGAATATAATGGGTCTGTTTAAATTGCTTGTGTCCTCCAAGATTAATTTTGGCAATTCATATGTGCTAAGGAACTTATCCATTTCTTCTATATTTTCATTTTTTGGTGGAGTATAATTTCTCAAAGTATTCCCTGATGATCTTCTGGGTTCCATTGGTATTGTCATCATGACCCCATTCTTATCTCTGATTTTTAAAATTGGGCCTTTTCTTTCTTTCTTTTTGTGAGACTGGGTAGGGAGGCATCTATTTTATTAATCTTTTTGAAGAACCAGCTCTTAGTCTCATTAATTCTTTGAATTACCTTTTCAGGTTCTAATTGGGATATCTCTGCCTTGATCTTGATAATTTCTAAGTGCTATTTTTGAAATTGACTTCTTGTTGGCCTTATAGTACCTTAAGATATGTCATTAAGTTATTTAATTGGGCCTTCCCAATTGGGTCTTACTGATGAAGGCATTCATGTCTATGAACTTCACTCTCAGAACTGCCTTTGCTGTATTCTATAAATTTTGGTAGGGCATATTTTCATCCTCATTTGATTGCAGAAATTTTAATTTCCTCTCTGATTTCTTCAGTGATCATTCAGCAGTGTATTATTTAGTCTCCATGAATATGAAACATTTCAGAAATTTTTGTTGCTTCCAAGTTCTAGTTTTATTCCATCATAATCTGATAAGAAGCAGGGGATTATTTCAATTTTTTTGTATCTGTTGAGGCCATTTTTGTGGACTGAAATGTGGTCTATATTAGAAAAAGTCCTAGGTGGTGCTGAGAAGAATGTGTATTCTGCATCTAATGGGTGGAATATTCTGTAGACATCTGGAAGCTTCATTTGGTCTATGGTCCTATCTAAGACCTTCATTTCTCTGTTGAATTTTTGCTTTGATGACCTGTCTCTTGGTGAAAGTGGGGTATTGAAATCTGCCATGATTATTGTGTCTGGCCTAATATATTCCTTTTTCTCCAATAAAATTTGTTTTATGAAGGTAGATGCTCACAGATCACATCTTAAAATGGCTGTTGGGAGATGATGATCTGCTAAATTCAAATGCTGAATAAACATCATGGGGCTTTTTCTAAACTTCTGGCCACAATTTATAACTCTCTCCTTATTGGGATGATGGCCAGTGGAATCACCATGTTTGATTAGACCTATCCAGGCTCAAGGACAAGGAGAGCCAAAAACTTATTTAGATAACCTAAGACTTAAACCTAAGACTGCAAGGGTGAGTTTCTGTTGTGTAATTTTCTTGGTTGACCAAGTACTTCATTCTATCCTCTAAAAATTTTAATTTATAATTCCTCTTCTGCCTTTGCAAAATCCTGTTAAGTCATTTCTGATTTCTGCCTCTCTCATGGACTCCAGTTCTTGCATATAAGTAATAGCAGGTATTGATGTGTAACAATGGCCTGTGAAAGGAAGACTTACTTCCTTTTTACCCAAATGCCCCAGAATGCCTGTTTCCTGAAGAGTCGTTGAGCCCTTTGCCGTGCTTGTTATTAGACAGTCCTGGTCTTATTATTACTCCTGCTGGGTCCCATGGAGATAATGAAGTGAATAATTCAAGGAGAAAGTCCCATGACCCTTGACATGTGGATGACACTGGTGACTGAGGACAGAGGCCCCCCACAGGGTCCCAAGGCTGGAATGTCCCAGATATCAAAGACCAGATACCAAAGGTCTGCCTTTTTTGAAAAGAAACATTTCCCACTTATGCTTCCCACCAAGGCCCCGCCAGTCCTATAAAACCCCTAGGTTCCTTCAGCTCAGCGTGGCCACCTCCTCAGGTGAGGTGCTGCCCAAGCAGATTCCTGTCTCTTGATTACTCTGGCATAAACTTGGTCCTGGGCAGGTCAGAGTGTGTTTTCATGTCCGTGTGCCCTCGGCAGTGATTTTCTCTATCAGTGACACTGGTTCCCTAAACTCCCCCCATTGCATTATCTGTGAAGTTGCCATAGGACTGTTTCACTTCTCTAGTGGAGATCCATAAGCATCAAAGGAGAGAATTGGGTACAGCCATGCACATTGATTTTATTTGTGATAAGTTTGGGAAGTGACAGCAAATGAATTGAAACATGGGTATCTAAACTGCCCCCTTCAGAGTCTTAATTACCCAGTTGAGATGTTTCTTTGAGAGAAGAATGTAGATGCCAGGCCCTCGAGGGTCTCCACATTTCCCCTGAAGGCCAAAGGCAGTGATGGCTCGGAAAATACCATCACAGAGCAGAGGGCTTCCAGAATCTCCCTGGGGGAAAACAAGGGTTTGGAGATGAATTAGGATCAGTGTTTATATTGTCCACTCATGAAATGGAAGAAATTCTACAAACTTTAATATGGAGTTAAGACCAACTTTGACATAATTGAAAATTAGTTCTTAAAAAAATGAAAATATTGAGAAATATTTTAATATTTTTAAATTGGCTTACTTGGTTTATTTATGAACCAGTGAAAATGGAAATGGAACTTGTTTGTTATCCATTAATTTTGAGATTGATTCTCTGCTTCCAGAAAGGCAACCCTCTTGTTTGTAATTTAAAAAAAATGCTTAATAGCTCAAGGGGTAAATAGTCAAATGCAGTCCTATAATAAGGCAAAGAATAAAAGCCATGTTTTCTGGTTCCTCCAGTAGATAATTATCTTCCCAAAGAAATAAAACTAGAGTAACCCCTTTCAGGAAAAAGTTGGTCTTTGCATTGTTGTTTAGAAGATTCCCAGGGGTTGGACCTGATTGCTACATTGATATAGAACACCTGTCATGCATGGAGGAAGGGCTTGGCCCTGCAGCCATGGCCAGTGTGGGGAGAAATATGTAAGTTGATTGTTGCTGTTGTTGTTAGGTGCCATTAAGTTGGTGTCGAATTCATAGCGACCCTTCATACAACAGACAAAACACTATTGGCAGTGCTTCTCTGCTGTTCATAGGGTTTTCAATGGCAGCTTGAGTTTTGGGAGTGGGTTGCTGGGTCTGTCTCCCAAACCTACAGTATCTGGTGTTCCCAGGCAGTTTCCCATCCAAGTACTAACCAGGAAGCTACTAACTTAGCTTCCGAGATCTAAAGGGATCGGATGCCACAGTGCTACAGCTGCAGGCATAAGTTGATTAAGCCAGTTAAAAATCAGAAGAGCAGAGGACAGCAGAAGGGGAAAATGTATGTGGCACAGCTGCCCATGAGGCTGCCAGGGAGCTACATGGTGCTACTGTAAGGCAGCT
This sequence comes from Pedetes capensis, assembly GCA_007922755.1. Classification (NCBI taxonomy): domain Eukaryota; kingdom Metazoa; phylum Chordata; class Mammalia; order Rodentia; family Pedetidae; genus Pedetes; species Pedetes capensis. Next base: position 61,495 of record VMDO01009713.1, read on the forward strand.
CATGGGAGGGAGAGAGACCCACTCCTATAAGGAAGCCCACTTGGGAGGGACTTAAAGGTGGTGCAGTTTTGAAACATCTTGATGAGAACTTCTGTGTGTGTGGGGGGGCGTGGATGAAGGGATCCTTCTCTGCATCTAGCTGTGTATAAAGGCTTTCCTTTATTAGTTCCCCACACCTGCTGTAAAAGCCCCCAGTAAAGTGAGGGTTCACAAAGGTTAATGTGATCCATCCTTTGGTCGACAGATGTTCCCTTTGGCTTTCATGCAATGTGAGTGTGTGAAATAAGGAACCATGTGAGAGCCCAGGGTTCTCCCTGGATAGAGTCAGTTCCCCTGCCTATTACAGTGCCTGGCATTTGCAGAATTAGTCTTTCAGGCCTAACCTATCACTTGCCAGTCCCAGCCAGAGAGAACAGGGAAGAACTGCTGAGCTTCAGTGGTAGTTGGTGGCTGGCTGGAGGGGGACTGGCATCCAGGGATGCTGATATGGCCTCAGGATGTTGCATGTAGGTTCCAAAAGTAGGAAGTTCTGGGTTCCTGGGTGCCCAAAGTGCAGGATGTGGGAGAGAATGGGTGAGGGAGGGTAAAGAAGAGAAAGTAGAAGGATGCTAAAGACCAAGGCTGTCTTTTCCTGGCTTTGGTCCTGAAGGCATGATGTAGTTCCTGGGAAGGACAGACCTCTCAATCTCTGGTAACTCCCAAACCAGACACTGCACATGCCTCAGGTGAGACTCTCTTGGGACTTTTGGAAAGGTGAGAAACAAGCCAGGGGCAGAGCTTAAAATCTGTAAAGTGTTTCTTCAACTGCCTTTAACCAGAGCCCTATCTCTCCCTTTCTCAGGGAATCCTGGGATGGAAGATTATACAATATCTGGTGTGGATCATGCTTGGAAGTTGTTTACTGTGGCTTGAGTTCAGCTCTAGGAAGCCACGGGGTCTAGTTTGAGGTCCTTAGGCTTGACAATGGCAGGGATTTCAAACATGCCAAGGTTAAATGGCAGAGGAGATTTTGGGGTGGTGCTGAGGTAGGAAAGGATACTGAAGGCTCTTGAAGAACCTTGACCTCAGCTCTCCTTATTGTTTTATGTATCTTCAAGTCTGGCTCCATAAACAGTAATATGAAAAATAAGGAAAAACATTGCCTCTCAGTGGTTTTTGATACAAAACAAAGATGTACTAGGTCAACTGATATACTAATAAGGAACTGATTATTTTTAATGACTCACCCTGACTGTGTTAATATTCAACTGGAGTGCTGTACCCCTGAGCTGCACCCCAGCCTTTTTTTTTTTTACTCTTTTGAGACAGGGTCTCACTAAATTATGCAGACTGCCTCTGGTCTCGAACTTGCGATCCTCCTGGCTCTGCCTCCTGCGTCGCTGGGATTACAGGCATGAGCTACCTTGCCCGGCTTATGAAACTTCTTTAACAAAGCATTAAAACTCTGTGGGAGCCATTGCCACGATAAATCATGACATTACATTGTATCTGCTTGTCTTATCCTAACAGCTAACATGTAGAATTTTACTTACATAGCATGTGTCTTTTCCACCATGGAGGCTTCCAGCACAAATCATATTCAGTCCAATCACAGGATTAAAATTATAATGCTTTTGGTCATTGCAGATTTTTCTGTCTATGACGGTAACATTGACTTCTCTCAGAATATCAGATATAGGTGACTTATTGTGAATCATCCCCCACCCTGCAACTCGACATGTAGTTCCTGGTTTCACATCCGCCCCATTTTTAGGTAGAGGAAGGATAGCCACATTTTTGTTAATTATCACTTTTTTGTTCAGCTGTAGGAAGACAAGCATAAAGAGTTAACAGAGTGAGATAAATATTAACATTTTAACTGGAATTCTAGCCCAACCCTCAGGGTCCACCTTGTATGAGTTTGTATAGTAGGTAAACTGAGGAAAGGTTTCTGTGTAGGTGGCAAGTTTGTAGGAGATTCTATGACTCAGAAAATCAAAGATACCTACCTGTAGAAGTTTAAGATCACCTTCATGTGTATCTGGGTCATAGCACGGATAGGGAAACTCTTTCTTAATGGACATTGTCTGTTTTTCTGGCTCATCCTTGGTTCTCGAGTGAGCCCCAAGAATGACCTTGGAACTTTTGCTCCTGGAATAGACACAACACTGTTTACTGGATTTATTCTTATTAGGAGCTGTGAATATTAGGTGTTGATTAGTTTCATTGTATTATTTGTAACTGTGCTTCTTTTGGAGATACTTTTTGGCTTGAAAGAAAATGTGGAAAGCAAATGTGTGTTTTGAAGGGCAAAAAGTAAGATGTTTGTGAATCCAGTATTGTCATCGTCTTATTCTGTTTTACGTTGTTATAACAAAATTCCTGAGCCTAGCTACTTTATAAAGAAAAGAGACTTCCTTTAGCTCATAGTTTTGGAATCCTAGGCTTCTTGCCATGTAAAAGTAGGAGGGAAGTGGGTGTGTGTGGAAGAGCAAGTCTGTAATGGGGAAGCAAGAGAATGAGCCAAGGAAGCTGAACTTACTTTATAACAACTCACCTTCACAGTAACTAACCCACTATCAGGCTATTAATCACGTCATGAGGGTGAAGCCACTGTGATCTAATTCACTCCTAATGGTCTCACCTCCTCTCAATATGGTTATGTTGAGGGCCTATCTTCCAGCATGTGAGCCTTTGGGGAACAAGCCACATCCAAGGCATGCAGACACCATCATCTCTACAAGCTTATTTATAAATAGCTAAACTAGGTTCATTGAAAAACAAATAAGAAAATTTCATGGCAGCAAACCCAAATCTTGTCCTTGTCTCCCCTATTCCTTCACTTTGTCAGCTGTGATGGAGAATTAGGCTTCAGATTACTGGAAAACAAACATTGCAGTAATCCAAAGATAGAAGCAAAAACTACCTGATAGTTGTAAAGTAATGCACTGAAGGGATCTTTGTAAGAGAACAACAAACTCATGTGAAATGGGAAAACTTCCAGAAATAGATTCCTCAGCAGAGGACCTTGTCTGTGTGGCACTGAGTATGTGTATATTGCAGAGATGGTGGACTGAATGAGGGGCCCACAGTTCATTCTGGTTAACAAAATCAATATACTCCTTGATGCATTAACAAAATGCAAAATACTCTTTGATGTATTAGTGCTATTCACGCCTATTATAAACTATACCAATTGATATTCACATTGCTTTATTCTGTTACAGCAGCTGAGACTGGTCTCATTTAATTATACTTTCTAGTAGCACATACTTTGATGATAAAATGCTCCATTTATCTGCATGGCCCAATATAATAGCCACTGGCTACATATGCCTGCTAAGGGCTTGAAATGTAGCTAGTGTGTGACTGAAGAAGTAAAGTTATAGTTTTATTCAGCTTTAATGAATTCAAATCTGCATAGCCATATATAGCTATCCTGTTGAATGCTCCAGGGGTGGAGGCTTGGGTTACGTATGGAGAGAAGACCAGGCCTGGGGAGAGGTTTCAAGGTAGTAGTTGACAGGAGCTAAGGGACAGCTGAAGGAGCGAGTGGGATAAAGCATTAATACGTGTGAACAGACAGAGGGAGGCATTAGAGACAAGCTTTCACTATACCATGGTTGTGTCCAGTTCCCTGAGAAGGCACTGACAATTTGACCCTTCCCCCTGTGGCTAACTGCTTTGCAACAGTGGTACCCTGCAGCCCTAGCAGAGACCTTTAGAAAGGGTGTGGAGATGCTGCTTCCTCATTGTTCGGATTCTTTGGTGCAAATCTGGGCATAGCTTCCTTTTGGGCTAAAGCAAGTTGCCAAAGACTTAAGTGGTATGAAAATATGGGTGAATCTCCCGTGGCTTAGTGAGACATAGTCTTTTTATTATTTCCCCAAGTTAGAATATCTCCATAATTTTTTTTAAACCCAAGCACTTACAGGACACAGTGGGCTGCAGTCAACACCCAGTCCTTCTCAATCAAAACACCAGCACAGATATCTTTTTCATTAAGTTCAAGCAGGGCCATGTAGGGTCTTGAATGAGGAGCTACTTTACTTCCTCCTATGATTCTTACGCAGTCACCTGTTCAACAGAAAAATGCAAATTAGTTTGGCATCCATCCGAGAGTTCTTTGTGAAGTCATGTTTCTAAGGCCAGCTGTTCTGGTGAGAGTGTTTACCCATGTAGACCTTTTACTCCATGTAGACCTTCAGACATCTGGCTGTAAATCCTGTCCCTGGTGTACTCTCTGAGAGGTCCCCATGGTTGGACCCACAGAAGCCATGCCATTAGTGTTCCAGGGACCACCAGCCTGGAAATCTGTCAGAAACCTCTACCTTCAGGGCTCAGGCCTTGCAGAGAACAGAGAGCCGTGCGTTGACTGATACCTCTTAGTTGCAGCAGGAGATGCTGGTAGTGATTAATACTCTGGCTGAGTATTAATTTTGGGGAGAAGAGGGGGCTTTTAAGAAGGCTAAGAATTTCTCTTTTCACCCACACCTTTGCAAAAGCCCAGTGTACAAGCTGATATTCACATCTTTTAGCTGTGACTGTCCCTGTGTGCTTTGGTCATTGTGAGACTTTTGGCTTTGAAGTGCACCATCCTCATTCATAGGCTTAGAGAATAACACCTGTTGCACCTAAGTATTCTCTTCAATCTCCAGATCATATCACATTGTTTAATCTAAGGCCTTTCCAGTGAGGTAAGAGGAGGAGAGAGGAAATGAGGAAAGATGCAGTAAGTAGAGAATTCTGCCTTAGGAAAATTTCCACGATAATAGACTAGGAGCATAGACCCATTGTTAGAAAGTAATGAGACAGGAACACAGGCCAAAGCATACATGCTAGTTGAGAGGAACTGCAATAGACTCAGCTTTCCACTGTCTACATCAGATGTTCTTGAATTTTCCTAAAATATCTCTCCTGACTGTTAGTTGAGATTCAGGTTTTCTTGACTAGGACACAGTGCCACTTATTCCATAATTAAAGTTAATTCATTGCCAAAACCACGGAAAGGTATCGATGGTAGATATTGAAGCATTTCATAAGGTTTGATGAGAATGAGGGTAGGGAAAGAGGATGACCACAAGTCTCTGATTTCCATAAGGGCATTGTGAAAGCAAAATTCTAACCTCTAGAAATGAAAAGGTAAGGAACCTAAGGAACCCAAAAGAACCTTGGCTACATCTGGTTTTCCTTGGGTGAGTCATGTATAGATAGATTACAAAGGTACATTTTTGGATTTTTGGGTTGCAGAAATCATGAGCTCAGTAGAGTTCTGTGTTTGAGCACATGTATGAACCTCAGAAATAAGCCCACATCTGCAACTGACCACTTTTAGAAGGGTCTACGGTAGAGCTTAATATAGATAGAGAGCTTTTAAAAGCTAGCAATCCTTAGTACCTTTCCAGAATTAAATTTAATCAGAATCTCTGAGGCTGGAGTTTTGACATCAATATTTTTAAAAAGTCCTGCAGGTTATTCTACTGTGCAGGAGGATTCTGACCATAAGTCCAGAGCACAGTTTTGCTTTGTGAACTCACATTGTGCTCTCTGAACACAGGAAGTGAAGTAAAGGGGAGCAAGTTGGTTTTATTGTTTCCTTTGAAGAAAATATATGGTTGGATTTTTTTTCCAGTCTGCCTTATTTTCACTCTTTGGGAGGATTTGATTTGCCTTAGTATCACCAGATGATGCTAGGTTTGTCATATGCTCACTTTTTGGTCCCAAATGTCCCGAAACCTTATTATTATTACATTTCTTATTTTTAGATGCAAGGTAAAATGGAGAACTTCTTTGGGAATTCCTGGCCTTGAGATTATTACATAAGCCCCTGCCCACCACATCTACCTCCAAAAGCTGATGAGTCCCGGGAAACTCAGGGCTGCTTCCATATTTGCCAGCTCATTTACCCCCACCCCAGGGCAGCCCTTAATTCTTAGTAGGTTCTTCCAAGACCATCTGGAACAACTGAGGAATCCTTCCAGTCATAGTGCTACAAGTTTTATAGCCCATCATGCGAAATTCCCTCAAGAGCAGGAATACTGGTTACCATTTAGTATGCCAAAAAGTAGCTTGATTGAAAATATTGGAGCTCTCCTGAAGAGCTGGTGGGAGGACTTTCCCAATGTCCTGACCTATTTTCAATGGGACTCCAGCCTAGAGAAGTGGTGATAAACATTCTAATCATTCCTGATTTGCTTCTGGTGTCTAGGTCAAATTTGTCTGAATCATCATTAAAGCTATGTGTGCAGTTTTTGTAGAAAGAAAGGTTGAACTGGCTGAGACACTATTCTGTTCCTGAAAAGGTACAACTTGTTTTTCTGGTTAAAGAGCATTTTGTTTGTTTACTTATTTTTATATTGTCTTTTTGAGCAATTTTCAAGCTACAAATTGGCATCAATAAACATTGGTAGTTCTACTATGTTTTAGAGAAAAATTATAAATAAGAAAAGAATTTCTTTTAAAATAAGTAAATATTTAGAATTTCAAAAAGGTTGTTAAACATTTTAAGGCATAAGGGAAAATATATCTGCATAATAAGGTAATATTACCAAAGGTTTCCTGAAAGTCGGCTCCATTTTGTTTAATGGTTATGATGGAAATGATGAGAATGAGTCTTACCTTCAGGAATTAGCAGGAGAAAAATGGCAATTGAGAGAGAAGATGCTAGGAGAGTACAGGAGTTCCTCATTGTGGCTGGTGTCCCCACATCAATCAACATGAAAATCTGGTTTTGATTATTGGCTGCTTCCACCTATATATGTGAGTACAAAGGATGTGGTTTCCTGTCTTCTTTCAAATGTCAAGGTTTAGTGTTAGGAAATGAAACAGACGTAAATGAGAGCAGCAAAAAAATCACTCATTGAGGGTGGGCATGTGTTACTTTGCCAGGGCTGCTGAGGACAGGGTTGTAATTCCACAGGATGGGTGGGGCAAGCAACCTTGTTGTCATCAAAACAGTACATAAGAGATGACAAAATATCTCAGCTTAGACTTTGAGGGGCCTTTTCATTAGCAGCAATATTGTCTTCAGTATCCATTAATAGAAGCTCTTTGAAGACTTTAAAATCAGAGCTTTATTTAAAAAAGTCCTAAAATTGGGCCACTATGAAAATTGCTTTCTAGCTGTGTCCTATATAAGAATTATTAGGCCAAGTACAAGTGGAGATCAAGAGGGAGATTTAGGTACACTATAAGCTCCTGTCTTGATTTTCTTCTCCTTGTTTGTGGAGAATGATCTGTTGTGTTCTTTCTTGGAGTCTATGGCAGGTTTGGGGATGTGGGCTGATGGGGTAGGGGCTGTTGGCCTTTTTCAGCTCTCTGATTATGCTTCCCCTGATTGTTTAATGTAACGACTCTAGATACTGTGTCTAGAGTTTCTTCTTCCTTCCATTTTCCTTCCCTACCTCCTTCATTTCCTTGTCTGTCCCTCCCTCCCTCCCCCCTCCCTTCCTTCCTTCCTTTCTTCCTTCCTTCCTCCCCTCCCTTCCTTCCTTCCTTCTCTCTTTCTTTCCAGATCTAATTGAGAAGGAAAATGGGAATTAGACATGGCTGTTTTAGTTCCAATATTGTGAAATGTCTTACTCTAAAAAGAATTAAACTCAATCCCTGGAGGAACAGTATGGGCGTGCTTTCTATTAGAAATATCTCTGCTCTCTTTTCTGAGCTGAGGATGTGGTCTCTGTTATGATACATATAGTCATATGTTCTGTCAGGGTGTCTGGTGTAGACCAACCAACCCCACAGTTAACACCCTGATGACCTCAGACTTAGCAGTTACTTTTAAAAAACCCACACCCTCATGACTTTAGATCTGGTGGTTACTTTTTAGAAATCATATGACTTTAGAGGGGACCCCTACTTAGACCCCTGTATTTCCTTTTCCCAGATATTTCCAGTGCATTGAATTTAATCATTTTCAGTAATACCAGTCAGATACCCTGCTTCTGGTTTTGGTGAGTAATTTTAGTGCAGACGTTAAGAAAATCAAACTTTAATTGACTGCATCTACTAAAAATTTCTTAAACATTTACAACTTTTTAAAATGCAATTGTCATTATTTCTCCATTAATATTGACTTTTAACTACTTTCTGAGGTATAATTTACCCATTTAAAGTACACAATATCCAGTGGAATATTTCCAGAGTTGTGTAGTCATTGCTATAATCTAATTCTAGAGCATTTTCGTCTTCCCCAAAGAAGTCTTGCACCAATTAACTGCCATTCCCATTCACCACCTCTAATCTACATTCTTTCTTTCTTTCTTTCTTTCTTTCTTTCTTTCTTTAATTTTTGAGACAGAGACTCACTAGGTAGACTCATCCATCTGCCTCAGCCTCCCTAGTACTGGGATTCAAGCCAGTACTTGTGCCACCACACCAGGCTGTAATCTACTTTCTTTCTCCATGGATTTGCATATTTTGGACATTTCAGATAAATAGAATCATACAGTATGTAGTCCTTTGTGAGTGGCTTTTACTTAGCATAATGCCTTAGCAGTTCATCCATATTATAATGTGTATCAGTAATTCTTTTTCCATTTCTAAATAATATTCCATTAATAACAATAATATAGCTAGAGCATATTTTATTTATTCATTCATCAGTTGATAAACATTGGCTGATTTCTACTCTAGCTATTATGAATTTACCTCTATGAACATTCATGAACAAGTTTTTATATAAAATTATGTTTTCATTTCTCTTGGATCTATACCTAGGAATGGAATTACTGGGCAACTGAATAATTACATAGTAACTATAGGTTTACATTTTGAGGAACTTCTAAACTGTTTTCTGAAGTAGCTATACTATATTACATTCCCACTAATAATCTATGAAGGTTGTAATTGCTCTACATCATTGCCAATATTGTCATTAAAAAAATAATTGCTGTTCTGGTGAGTGTGAAATAGTATCTCATTGTGGTTTTGATTTGCATTTTCCCAACAACAACAACAGCAATGACTAATGATGTTGAGCTTCTCATGTGCTTATTTGACATTCATAAGTCTTTGGTGAAATCTATTCAAATCTTTTGCCTATTTTAAAAATTGGTTTACTTGTATTTTTAATAGAGAGATATACTTTTTATTTTTTTTGAGACAGGGTCTCACTGTGTAGCTTAGGCTGTCCTAGAACTTGCTATGTAGACCAGGCCTTGACTTTGCAGTAATCCTCCTGCCTCAGCCTCCTGAGTACTCAGATTACAGGTGATGTCTCTACAGGTGGCTTACATGTTTATATATATTATATATTCTGGATATGAGTCCCTTATAACATAGCAAATATTTTCTTTGAGTTTGTGGTTTCTTTTTCTCTTTCTTGATGGTGCCTGTGAAGCACAAAATTTTAAAAATTTGATTAGGTCTCATCATCAATCTCTTATCAATTGTGCCTTTGGTTTCATATCTAAGAAGTCATCAACTGAGTCAAGGTCACAAAGATTTATCCCTACATTTTCATCAAAGAATGTTATAGTTCTATTTTGTTCTTATATTTAAGCCAATTTTATGAGTTAACTTTTTTGTATGGTTTGAGTTAATTTTTGTGTATGGTTGAGGTAGGGGTCCAACTTCATTCATCCTTTTGACTATGAATATTCAGTCATCTTAGCATTATTTGTCAAAAAGACTATTCTTTCCCCATGAAATTCCCTTCAGCTCTTTGTTGAAAATCAATTGACCATAAATGTTGAGGTTTATTTCTGGATTCTCAATTCTATAAAATTTATGTATATGTTTATCATTATGCCAGTACGACATTGCCTTGATTACTGTAGCTTTTTTAAAAGTATTGAAACTGAAAAGTTAGAGTCCATTTCATTCTGTTCTACTTATCTTGTCCCAGGTTGTTTTAACTATGAAATATAAATTTCCAAAATCATAATGCAACTATTTCTTTACATTCTTGGGAAAAATTTCAATTTATTCCAGTGTGAATGAGCTATTGTAATATTGTAAGCCAGTACTTTTCAAAGTGTGATTTGTGCACTTTCCGGGGTCCTGAGACATTTTCAGGGGTAAATGAAGCCCAAACTATTTTCACAATAATACTAAGATGTTTGTCTTTGACCCATGTGTTGACATTCATACTGATTATACAAAAACAATGATGGTTAAAAATTCTGGTGCTTTAGTAAAAATCAGTGCAGTAACACCATACTGTACTAGGAGGAACTACATTCTTCATTATCAGGCACTCTTAATAAACCCAACCAAACCAAATCAAAACAACAAAACAAAAAGCTAGACTCACTCAGGAGTGGCCCTGATGTAGCACTAGAAGTACTAAAATTTTTAGTTTCACTAACCTTTACCTCTAGTAAATGTCTTTTTAATAGTATATGTGGTGTGGGAAATGTGCAAACTATGCATGAAGTATTTGTCTGTACACTGAAGTATAAGGGTCATCTCTAGGAAAATCACTAGTGCAATGTTTGAGTGGTGAGCTGATCTCTCTTTTCATGAAGAACTATTTCTCACTTGAAAGAATGCTGACAAATTATGGCTATTCAAACATGATTATTTGGCAGACACTTTCCGATATATAAAGGAAGTGAGCCTGACACTTTAAAGTGAACAACTCACAATTCTTGTTGAGAATGATAAAATTGGAACTTCCAAGTGAAAGTTGCAGTTTTTGGGAAACTTGGGTCTGTAATAAAGAGCTTGACATATTTCTAACACTTAAAGTCTTTTCTGATGATGGTGGTATTAATAAATGTGGCTTTAAGAATATCATGTAATGAAATGTGTTGATGTTTGGAAAATATGTATAACTCAGTGAGTCAGTATTTTCCCAAAGGGCAATGCATATTGTTGCATGCATTTGTGTGTGAATTTGCTATACTCTTTCCAATGTAGCAGGGTAGTGAATCAGCTATTGGGAAAAATAGTTGAAATCACATTAATTATTCATATACATATTTATTAAATGTCTATGGGTGGCAGACATAATGCTACATGCTGAGGATAAGAAGCAAAGATGAGTAAAACAAATTTCATTTCGCCATTACAGACCACTATAAGGAGTATAAGACTCCTCATAGAGTCTACTAAGGAAGAAATTTTATAAATGTATGAAATAATTTTAAATTGTTTTATGTGTATTGAAAGGACACAGTTGGGTGCTAGAATGGTGACTACTAGGAGAGGGTCTGTTTGAGAGAGGGTGCTCAGAACAAGATTTACTGAGCAACTGCCTTTTAAGCCAAGACCTGCAGGATGTAGAGAAACCCCTGCGGAAGCCTCATTTGTGGGTGGTTGGGTGTGTGTGGGTGTTTGAGTGTGAATGCCTCCAGGGATGGGAATGCATGTGTGTGTGTGAGGGTGTATGCAAGGGCAGGTAAAAGAGCCCAGGTTGGGGTGGAGCTTGGTGTGTGTGAGGAGCCTGTAGCAGGCACGTGTGGCCTGCGTGGAGAGAGTGACAGGCCAGCTCATGCAGGGCCTTGTATGTTGCAGTAAAAAGTTCAGATATTTTTCCTAAATGTCTAAAAACACCTCTTTTATAGGAAAATTTATTCACACACTTTTGAAACTAGAAGACACTCTTATCTACTCTCTTCCTGACAGTGAGCGTGCATGGTTTCTTTACAACGCCTTGGAGAGTTGCGGGTAGAGCTAGTGAGGACTTCTGGGCTGGGTCCACCACTCTCTCACTCTTCTGTTCAAGGCTGCAGAGACAAGGTGCCTCTGTAGCTGAGTTTCTGCCTAGAGAAAGTACAGATTGCTTTCGACAATTGTCCTTATATTTTCAGTAGGAAAAAGTTTTTTGGGCTAAAGTGACTTGCATGCAGCAGGCCTTTGGTATCTGGAACTGCCTCATTGGATACCCCGAGATGTCTGTTTCTCCATGATTACAAAAGAAGGAATTTAGGCTTAAAGAGGGAAGGAGAAAGAAAATTGGCATTTATTAGGTCCCTTCTAAGGATGTTTCACCTGCATGGCCTTAGAAAACCCCATGAAGAAGCCATTTTTTCCAAAATCATGAGGGGGAAACTGATGCTTAAATAGCCTACATGTCACAGGGTTACATAAGGATTAAATTAAGTAGCAAGTGTGAAGTGCCTAGCACTGCCAAAAGTGTAAGAAATGATATTCTGTTGTTATGGTTGCTGGAAATTTCCTCCTTTCTCAGTTACAGCTCTACTTTTGGCTGGGAAATAAGAATAAATCAGTGCTAATTAATATAATATTTTCTTATAAGTGGGGCTTCTCAGTTGCTCTAGGCCTTAGTGTCCTTGTCTGTGTAGTAGGGGACCTGGAGTTCTGGCTGAAGACCTTGTAAGCCCAACAGTCAATGAATATATGAGACCAACATGTCTTTTGCTTTGTTTTGTTTTGTTTTGTTTTTGTTTTTATTTCAAGAAGAGGGCTTTGCTGTGTAGCTGATGCTGGCCTTGAATTTGTAATCCTCCTGTACTACCTCATAGTGCTGGGATTATAGGTGTGCTCCTCAACACTCGTTTAGTATGTGGGGTTCTGAAGCTGCTATTTTGACTGCTTGACATCCATTTGGCACAGGCTTTACCAGTTGCTGTTTTTCTGTAAATGGAGGCTGGTAAAAATGCCCTCCAGACAAATGGGGAAACAATGCACATTTTGCATAAAGGCTAGTGTTTTTAGATAGGAAACTCTGTATCTAGCCTGTGTGGAGAAGCTATATGCCTTCCATGATGAATTCAGGTAAGATTGCTGTGAAGTGTTTTTATTTTTTCATACCATTTTCATCTGTTTTTCAATCAACAACTGTTTTTATTTCAGTTTATCCTTTTTATCCAACAATTTTATGAACAATTATAAGTTCTATTTAATTAAAGACGTATACAAAATCTACAACCAATCAACATTACATTTAAAATATATAAACACCTACAGGCTACTAAGGGAAAAGCAGACAACCTAATAGAAATGGAGAAGAAATTTGGATGGTAAAGGACACTGTGCAATTATTCAATCAATGTAAGTTTCAATTTTGTTACTCATTAAGTGTTAATAGGCTAAGTTATGGTCCCTTAAATTTCACATGTTGTAGTCCTAACCGCTAGTGCTTAGACTGTGATTGAATTTGAATAGAAGGCCTTTAAAGGGATAATTAAGTTAAAATGGGGTTACTAGAGTGGGTTCTTACCCAATATTATTGATGTCCTTATAAGAAGAGATTAGGACACAGATGATACAGACAGAGGGATGACCTTGTGAAGATGCATCAAGAAGGCAACCATGTGCAAACTAAGGAGAGAAGCCTCAGGAGGAACTGAAACTGCTTTGGTTCCTCCTGGTCCAGTTTAATCTTGGACTTCTAATCTCCAGAATTGTGAGAAAATCAACTTTTATTGTTTAAGCCATATAATCTGTGGTATTTTGGTAGCCCCAGCAAATTAAATCATTGGGAAAATGCAAACTATATGCACAATAAATATTGTACCACTACAGGATAGTTACAAAGAAAAAGTAGAAAAAAATTGAGTGTCTCTGATGGAGTGATATGGATGTTTTAGTTGGCTTTCCATTACTACAATAAAATACTGCAGACAACTAAATTTATAAAGGAAAAAGGTTTATTTATCTCACAGTTGTAGAAGTTCAAAGCTCAAGATCAGTTGTTTCCATTGTTTTGGTCTCTGGTGAGAGTGGTATGGTGGCACATCATAGTGGAAACACATGTGAGAACAGCCAGGCACATCTTGAATAGAGCAGAAAGGAGAGGGATGGGGAAGAGAGAGAGAGAGAGTGTGTGTGAGTGTGTGTAAGCAAGTACCCACAGTCTCCTTCAAGAGCATGTCCCAATGACCTAAGTACCTCCTGTGAGGTTCCATCTTCTGAAAGTCCAACATCTCCAAATAGCACCACTATGCAGAGCAAGTCTTTTAATACATGAGCCTGTAAGGGACGTTTGACATCCAAATCACAGTGATGGAATAGCTGAAACTCAGGTATTGCTGATGGGAGTATAAAATGGTGCAACCATTTTGGATAACTGTTAGTATCCATGAATGCTGAATAAATGCATTCCCTGGGTCCTGGAAAGTCAACTCTTAGGTATACAGCCAACAGAAATGTGTCTTTGTGGTCACCAAAAGATGTAGCATCACTAGATGTAATGGTTATAAGAGATAATGTTAGTGCTCCATCTAGACTCCTTTTTACCCTGTGTCCCATGACCTGATCTAC